>JANSTV010047774.1:0-14900 GCA_027564135.1 Lestremia cinerea
ACGTTGTTTTCATGTCGAATTTTCATTTCAAAAATGTGAGTGTCGTGTCAAGACAATGAGACTCATTGCGAACGTTGCCCTCGCATCATTTGGAATCGCTCCGGGTGCGAGGTAACGATAGATACGAATTTAAATCTCAAATCGAAGATTTTCTCTCTCACTGACATTCCCGTCAATTCCTGCGCAAAATCAAACATTTATTTGTGGCTACCCGCTTCGGACAATTCTCAATTTCTACAAAATTTTCTTCTTTTTTCTTTTTTTCTTTTTCTTTTGTTTCGTTTGTTCTTATTTCGGTACGAAATAACTAAAGAAAATCTTTTTAAATATGAGCAAATTATTTACAAAAAAAAGGTCTATTTCTATTGTTAAAAATCATCTGAAGATAAATATAAAAAAGAATTTTTTAAATCACACATCATGGATTCATTTCAATAATGAATAAAAATTATAAAGAAGAATAAAAATGAAAAGAAAAATATTGAGAAAATTTAAATCATTTTTGTCTTCGTCATTGCATTCCCGCAAGGGAATAAACAACATACAATTTTTAACTCATAAAAAATTTTACTCAATTCAATTACCGATTAAGTACCGAATAGCAACGGATCATTTGATGAGACAGAGATAGCAGCAGTCCACCCACGGACATGGAACATTGTATTACATTTTTCGACAAATTTGTCCAAATCAAGAAAACGCAAAAATTGTGGAAAAGAAATTCGTACAGAAATTCAATAAAACGATCATTATGATTTCACAACGAGACTTTTACTCGCTCCTTTTCACCAGATTGTTTTGACGCTTCTGCTAACTTGCGTTGAGTCATTCAAGGGCACCACGGGGGCCTCTTATCAAATGTGATGATGCGTCGCACGTATGCGGGAAAATCGACTGGCGATAGGACGATAATGACCCTTCGAGTCAGGAATTCACCCAAAACAAAGAAATCTCGAGGGGACGAGAAGTAACAACAAAAAATTTTTAAAAATTTAAGCGTCGTGACCTCGTTTCGGCAGAAACAAAAACTTTCGAATGCGATTAGATAGCGGCTCGCATACAATCGACACTTTTAATTGCCTTGCGTCTGCTTCGCTCCGAAGTGGAACAATCAACTACGCATCACACGCGACAAAGAACCTCCGTCATTTGGTCGACGACTCACTGGAAAAACATAGAAAGACCGGCAGCATTCGCTATCATTGCGTGACCGTCAATCAGCAAGCCTTTTTGAGTCGTTGTGTCTGCGCCCAAACAGCGACTCTTGCATCATCCGCTTGCTTGCGACGAATCAAGTCGTAGATCGACTCGTATCACACTTACCCATCGCAATCTCAATCATTTCTAAGTCTAAACAATTGTCGCAACGCAATCATATTTCTTCCGTCGTCCTCCAATCCAAAACCGGCTAAACGCGCCGAAGCTATCTTTTTGTTTGAAAATTTTCATTATCAAAATATTGCGTGCGAAAATTTGAAGCGAATCGCTGATAGCTCGCTTTCAAAACGAACCGAAGCGGCCGCAAGTTTGTCTGGAAATGATAATATCCGTACATCAAACGCGCGCCATACATTTTCTAACGACGCATGCATGAATCGCGCATTGACGAACAGCCAAAAACCCGATCGACTTATCGTCGTATTCCGTATGGCATCGACAGTAGCATTACGAAATTCAGAACACACACGAAACGCTATCGAGTTGAGAATATTTGTTGTTTTTTTTCTCAATTTTTGCAAGGGCTTTCTCACTGGCAACCGCTTGTGCGATTCTCGTTTTAGTGTTTATTCGACTTTGAATCGTAAATGATCAGAAAGTTTTGTTGTGGATGAATGTGCGCGCGATTGAAACTGTTGCAGTTCGAAATCGCGCTCCGTCGACTCGAAAACAATTTAGGATTTTAGACGGTTCACGATTGACGATTTTTTTTTCATTTATTTTCCCGATTCGAATTTGGAAGCCGTTAGGGTTGCTGTCATTGCTGACGGTGTTCAAAAATTGGGTGTAGTTCATTGTGAGTGTGTGAGTGAGCCAATCGATTAAGTGAGCTCTGTTCCGTTCAGTGATTATCGCATCAGGGTCATTTCGATAGTGGATAGCAGCAATCAACAGTTATGCTGAGCGGGTGGTGAGTATCTTGCTTTGACAACATATCGGATGTTTAGATTTTAGAATGAATGTCATCATCGAGTGGAGTTTGCTCCCAAAACGAATTCAATCGTCAAAACTTTTCCATTTGACATTCCCAAAGATTCCGCGAAATCCCATTGAAAACAAACAAGCCAACACACCGCGCACCGAAAACCGATAACAATTGAATATTTTGTTTAATTTTATCATCAATTACATAATTCGAAATGGCGAGAGAGTTGAATGTACAACGCAAAATGTGTCGCTCCGATCCGCGACAGTTGAAAAAACAAATATGTTTTGCAAATGTGCTGATACAGAAAGAGCATAAACGCAACGTCGAATCAGCATCAAATGCGGCACACAGCATCATCACCAAAAAGCATAAAACCGATGAACGAGCGAAAAAAATGGATGTTGGTTGTGTATCGAATCGATGTGGTTCGTTCGTTTATGTTTTCATTCGGCGCTCGTTGAAATTACGAATCGCCGAATGGAATCTAACCGAACGGAAAGAAAACCATGCGTTTGCTATTCAACATGCGAATGAAACGTGTTTGTTTTGGCGAACGTTATGACGTAATATGAGTGTATTGTGTGACAAGCTAACTAGCGAATATAGCTACGACCACAACGATGATGACGAAGACATCGGCGGCAACATCAACAAGCAACAAGCGTCCATAAAACATAAATTATTAATTTGATTTCAAATTGTGCGTCGCGTTTGGGAGGCTCACTCGAAGTACGCATTTGATGGAAATTGCGTTGATGGCGTCGAAGAGAGTGGCATTCGTCGCAGCTGGGAGGGGTCAACCTTGGGATGGTTCACATTGAAAGTTCAACCAAATCGCTACGAAGAGCACTTTGCGGGCCACCGTCCCAGCTTTGCGTCAACTGAATCACATCTCGCAGTGAATTTTCTGATGCAATAATTCTTTATCAATAACAATATCCGTTCGACGCGAATTTCTCATTGAACGAAAACTGGCCGATGCATTCGTCGTCACCTTGGTGGTGTCTCGATTCGAATTGGCAAACGTTCGCTTAATAAAATCTAATTGTTCTAATAATAAACAAATGAAATGCTGTGCATCGCGATGCGCATGTCATCAGTTACACGTGTAATCCACTCCGTCTATACGATGCTAGGCGTTTTTGTTTATATCGATGATGGTTGTGTGTTGACCGCGGTCGTCTTCGTCGTCATCGTTTGTTTCGTTGATGTTATGGCGCTGCTGATATTCCATTTCGTGCATTGCAACACATTTGACTCACGAATTGAATCAAACATACGCAATATCAAGCTAATTATTATCGGGCTTTATCGTTCAAATTCAGATGCGAATGACATATTTTTGAATCGAACTCATTTCTGGTTCACTCAAAACGACGTTCATTCGACTGTGAAGGCAAAGTCAGCTGTGACAGTTTGCTTGCTCCATTTCGGTGGTTAATTCAAATCGTCTCCCATACTTTCATTGACATTTTTTTAAATTCCTCAAAACAAAAAAAAAAAAACAAAAAATTTAAGATAAAAAATACCTTAAAAATTTCCTGAATGAATGAAACGAAAATCGGCAACGATGCAAGTAACAACTTCACCAGCGCCATCTGCCAGAATAAAATCGCATAAGAGGAGCGTTGTGCTAGTATTGTCGGTGAGTTGGTGTGCGTGACGTTCGCATGGTTGCGTGTGGAATATGACAAAGAGCAGCTGATTTCGTTATTATTGGAAGCAAGCAACGAATTTTCATCGAAAAATCTTTGTCATGAAATTTCCTTGACGGCATTTGGAAAAACGAATGAGTTGCCTCTCAGTTTGAAGCGAGAAAATAGCTTGATGATAACATTTTCCAAATGAATTAGAAAAAAATCATGCATTTTGCGTTGTGACGACTTATTGTTATTGAATCGAAACGAGCCAAACGAAGAAAACACAAACACAAAACAAAAACACATAGACAGACACACAAGGACACACAACGGTGTAGCTGATGGCATAACAACAATAACAGGTTCACACTCGACGATGGAACCAAACCAAACAAAGTGTGTGTGAGCGTGTGTGTGTTTGTGTGTGTTTGGAAATGTTTTCAGATTGGTGTGTGTGTGCATGGAGCGCGTGTGTGTGAGTGAAACAAAACAAGGCAATAACATGAACTAGGCACAAGTATCGCATCGAAAACAACAACAAACGCCAACCATACGCAACAGAATCAGAACTATGGCTGAAATCGCTTGTGCCAAGAGTGTGTAGTTGTGGATTGACTGTGTGAGAGGTGAGACGTCGAAAACAGAAATTCGTGTATTCGTCGCAGAAGTTTGAAGCAAAAAATTATTATTTTGTTATTTTTTTCGTTATAATTTTGTTCGTTGAGAGAATTGCATTGTTTTCGTTGGTGGATGCGAAATCGGACAGGAAACAGGGAAAAAGAGACAGGCAAACCAGTCAATTGAATTGTGTTGCAGTGCCCAAACGAAGATTTGAGAACGACCCAAAAAATTCGACAAGAGTATACCATTTTGCTTTCCATTAACGTAACACATCGGAGCAAATCATCTAGTTTTGTTTGTGATGCAGTGTTCGAATGAGTTTAGTGATTGATGTTGAGAGCGAAATAAAATAGAGATTATTGTTGGTGGGAATTACGCAATCGATATTGACGGCAAAAACACAACAGAGAATTTCGTTGGAAGAAAATCGTCATGTCGACCAAGTATGCCAGAGACCAGGAACACAAGCTGACAAAATAGTCGCAGCAGCGCCAATATTCACAGCAACACCACGCTCAATAGTCGTCGTCGTCGTCGTCTCGATTCTCGTAAATGGGGATAGCAAATAGTCAAACGGCAACAGCAACAGCAACAGCAACACACCACAACACACAGAAACAGCAACAAGGATATTTCGTATGTTTTTCCTCCTCCTTTTTCACTTCGATTTTTTTCTCTCCTCCATTTCGTTTGGTTCGGTTGTCATTTGATGCCGCAGCGAGGCGAGTTTCGGGGCGCATTATTTTTTGTTTTTTTATTTTTAAAGTCAAAAACGACGAAAACTCAGACAAAAGAAGAAAAACCAATTCGAAATTCGGGCATTGTTTGTGTTGGCCATTCGAGAGCCACTTTCGGTGGTGTTCAACGGTGAGGTAGCGTAGCTCGATAAAGGTGGGGCGCGGGTGTACGCTCACCACAACATACTTGCAGCGTTCTCTGGATGAGAAAAGTTAACGAATTCCGAGTTCATTCTTTCCCCTCGGTCATACATTATTCAGCCCGTGCTGAAATGCTTCATCTTCCGACGACGATGAAAGCAATCGCAATCCACTCAGCATTGGCTCTTGTTCGTTTCGCAGTAACCTGCACTGTTGACGCTCTCATGCGCGATTCAACCAAAACAATGACAACAAAATTCAAACGTCGCAAATTAGACTGAAAAAAAATGAAAAATTTGTCGTCTTTGCGTCGCTCATTTCGAAAATAGATGAAAAAATTGTCTGAATGAAAAATCAGGATCGATTCAACGTCATTCAACCTAATCGAAATGTGAGAGAAACACCCAATTGCGAGCTATTGAATTGATCGAATGAGACGCAAAATACAATCGTCGTGTTCGGGCAAGGGTTCAATTTGTTTGTCGCAAATTTTCCATTCCACCCAAATGCCACTGTTCTGCCGTTAATTCGAAACGCATTCACAATCGCGCAAACAACAATTCGCTTTGACAAAAAGCAAAAAAAAAAAAACAGCAGCAGAAAAACAAAAACAATGTGCGACAACCGATAACAATTCCTCGCTCGACTCAGGTGTTATTTACCTTTTCGCGTGTGTTTGTTTTCGCATTTGCAGCGGAGCGGCAGCCGCACAGTGTGATTCACAGCCACCTCGCTGAAACTGCCTTGCATTTTGCGACAGTTCATTTGTGGCGTTCAGAAACGGTTGCTTGTTTGTTTGTCATATTCGCCGCGACTCTTTGTCATTGATTCGAGTTTACACATTCGATTAGAACGCGGCCGCTTCCTTCTAAAAATAGTCGATGGCGGCACAAATAACAATTATCAAATTTCTTAATTTATCTTCATTGGTCCGGCGGTCTGGTTCGTAGTCCTTATTTATCACAAATGATATTCCGTTGCGGCATCGCGTAAACATGTTTTCATTCTGGTCAATTCGCCGTTTCCAGTTGCAATGAACCATCAATGACAGGAAATTCAATCAACAAAACAACAGCAGCGTCGAATGAAATCCGAAATCGATTTTTATTTTTTACTCTTCAAATCTCACCAAATTGCGGCATGTCGTTTGGGATAGGGCAAGAATCATCCACCAATCGACGGCGACTCATGAAAATTCGTACGGAACGAACAAAACGAAGGAGGGAAATGACAATTTTCTGATGTGAAAAATCGCTCGGTCGTTTGCTGGGGGTGACGAGTGCCCGACGTACGAATGCCACAACGGTGCAGAACGAGATAGACATTGAATGCATCCGATTTTGGGCGATACGGTCGACATGATGCGGCGTTCATGCGACAGTGAAACACACACCAACACAAGCGTCCCCTGACGCTGGGATAAACCGGCTGTGCGATTGTGCGTGTTTGGTCGCGTATGAAAGTGTTCAGCCATTGCATTGCTGCGACTCGAATTCACAAGTTCGATGGTGTTTTTGTTTTCGTGTCGAGACGTGATTTTCTTTGTTTTGATTGCGAGCGCTCATTTTGGACAGTTTGCTACCGAATGACGAGGCTTTGCCAACACAATTGCATCGGTTTAAAAGCTACGTCTGACGAAAACTTTTACTCGATCGCCGCTTCAACGGCCGAAAAGCGCATTCCATATGTCATGCACCAAACACCCGTTTCACTTCTTTCCGATTCCGCTTCATGCACGATTCATTCAATTGATTGCCTTTTCATTGCACGGAATCATGTGTGTATTTATATCGCAATCGATAAAATTGACTTATTCGTCGTTGACGGCATTCACGGCTTCGTCAAACTCGTCATCGTCGTCATCTTCATCGCAGCTTCGTCATTGCCATTGTCGATGTTATTGCCGTTGTTAAGTGATATTTCTCTGTAGACCCGAAAACGAATTCTATCAAAAATAGATTTATTTATTTGCTGTCATTACGCAAATAACATTGTCGTCATTCCAAACGAGCGTCGGGCCGCTTGGATCGATTCATCAAAACGGTCTGATTGCGTGATTGGTTAAATGAATCCGTTGCGAATGCGAAGATGAAAAAGTCAAGTGCGGATTTGAGTCGAATGACCGATAGCCAGAGGAGGTTTTCAAGTGAATTGAACCGAGTAACGGTCTGATGATGGCGCTGGTGAAGAGCGAATCAGCAATCAGCAGTTTATGGCGGAAACGTTTACCTGCTGGTCAATCTGCATCTCACGATCGATTTGTGCTTCGTATCGAAAACACGTTCAGTTACGGTTTCCCTTCAGAAATGTTCTTTGTTCCTTCGCGTATTGAAAATTCAGTTTTCTTCGGTTTCTGCGTCAGCCACCTGGGTGCCACTAAACGAATCATAGACCATTGCCGTCATCGCATTCAAACACAAACCGAAGACAAACAATGCTTGGACGGTTCTTTTTTTGGTCGAATCGAAATAAAATATTCATTTTTTGATTCATATTTAATCGTCTACAAGAATTGATTTGTTGTTCGTTCCATTCGATGATTCAAAGTCCGGCAATTAGACGGTTTGACCTGAACGTGGCCATGATTTCTGAGTCGTTGCTGAGGCACTTTTTTGTATTCTTCCCGAACGGCTTGGCATGCAATTGACGAAGCGTTAGCGTCGTGGAGGGGACGGGAAGCGGGTGTGGTTAAATGATCAAGTTTTCCATTCCCCATCAGCATGACAACACGCTTGCATGACGTTTGCATGTGTTCGCGCCCCCCGTGCATGGCCAAAGCACACAAAGGGTATCGATTTTCATTGCAACGCTTTGCTTCCTTCAAACATTTTCTTGTCGTTAAACGTTGTTGTTGTTTTTTGTTGTTGTGTGTTTTCCCTGTGCTCAGAAAAGGGAAAAAATTTCCTCGCAAGTTTATTAACCTCGAGTCGGGCACCGTCGAAACAGTAAACACTTTTTGAGATCCCATCATGCATTCTGGCTGGTTGTTGAACGCAACGACTGAGCCGGCCGGAGAATACCGAAATCATACAAATTCATTCGTGTCAAATGGATTGATTCGTTTCGCTACACAACGGGACTGAAGTCAATGAACGTCGTCGGTGCCACTCAAGTCACTCGCCGTCTGTAGATTCCTCTTGTCCTGTTGTCATTGTGCGCGCACCACCTTTTGTGGTTTCGAATGCAAATTTTCAAATGGCATTGTGTTTTGCCCAGTCATTATTAATCATTTCGTTTGTTTTCTGTTGAATGGAAATGTCTCGCAGAAAATGTTTTTTTGGCGTTTGGTTGTTTTTTTTCTACGCGTTGACTAACCGAATTTCACTGAAGAAATTTGCATGAAATGCGATTAAAAAAACCCCTCATCGCCTTCAAATCTCAAGGTCATTTCCAGCCGAAAACAACGTTGACCGTTTTATTCCCGGTCGGATGATTAATATCGCACGAAATCGGAACACCATAGGTGTTATCGAATTGTCCAATCGAATAAGCGTAGTTGGAACCGATTTGAAATATTTAAATGAATTCGAGGTGTGTTCTGCATTCGATTTTCAATTCGGTCATTCTCTTGCGAATCAGACACTGGACGAGTCGAATTCAATGCAATCGAGTGCGTTGGCTTGTCGGGGTGACATAACAGGCTGCGACGATAAATCATCAGCAAAAATTTGTCGTTGAATGGTGAGCCTATTCGGGCCATTATTTGTTTGTTAAATTCACTTTAAAAATAAATAATTGTTTCAAGGGCGTCAACGTCAGCGCCGAACTGTCCAGTATGTCAGTGAGCTCTCAACACATTTAAAACGTTTCCCAGAACCTCTGGCCCCAACCAGTTCAGATGGTCATGTTGGACACGCCGAATGACATTGCAAATCTGGCTGGGGTTCGGTAGGTCCGTACGACAACACAACAACATTCGGATGATTAATCAGTTTTGGCGACCGGCAAAATGCTTGCGATGAGCCCGAATGGGGTCAATCAGCAAATCGATGTCAATATTCATTTGTTCCCTTCGACTTTTTCGCACGCAACGCCAATATCTTTGTCTAAATCCAGGCATTCAATTGGTTTGCGCTTGTGTTGAATTAGAAAATCAAACAGCAGCTCGAATTCGAACTGGAAACCTCAATTGAGAATCAGAGCTTAGTGTCAATCGGTTCGGATCAGTGTTTTAATTTGTGATTAATTGCTCGGTCGGACGGGATGGCCGCTGCGACAGTAAACAATCGCAGAGCGCGATAAGATAACTGTCTGGCATCAATAGAAGCATTTTTGTTTCCCATTCTCGTTGTTCTTTCGTAAACATTTCCCGTGACGAATGTCGCGACGATCAGGATAATCCCCCGCCGGGGAGTTGAATGACAGCAAATGATTTCGATTCAAATCGATTTTCGCCATTTCGAAAATGCACGCGATGGTCGCTCAAAGTCGATTTGGGCTTTGCATTCACTCAGCTTTGTCAACACAACGAATGACCAAGTCATTTTCTATTCAAAGTGTCATTGGCCCGTGCTCTGTGCCATTGGCCAAGTGTTCGCCAATTTATGAGCTGCCTTTGACCACGCGCTTCGAATAATCTCTCTTCTGAATTGCTAATTTCCATCGATGAGGCACAAGAAACATCAAATCCATTTATTCACAATCGCTTCGTTTGGAAATCGCCTTGTTTACGTCGAAAAATGCAAATCGCACACGATTCAAACTGATAACTCGTGGCCGGGACAAATGAAAGATTCAATCGGTATGTCATCATTCCATCGACCGAGCCGAAATCGAGCACGGTACAGACCGTTCAACCAGCTTCAAATACCCGACTCGCTCGCCGAACAAAGAACTGACGTCAGCATCACAAATTGAAATCGTCCGCATGTCTGACACGGGACGATTCCGAAACGAATTGTTTTGCATTCGAATCGTCGAATCGACCAATTCAAGGTTGACCACCTTGGCGCGATACCATTCAATTATTGTGAACATCTTGTCAAGCATTAAGCAAGCTGCGTTGGACGAGCGAAAAACTCGATAATCATTCAATATAATCGGTTTGATTGGAGCAACTGGCTGTTCGTGCTGACATCAGCCGAGCTGAACCGAACCGAAGCAATTATAATCGAATGTCAAATGTGCGCGATTAACTCCTTCGATTGGCAATCATCGCAAATTGCATTAGCAGCAAATGGGTTCCCCGCCATGAGCTTGTTATTGAGAATCAGCGCACTTGCCTCGCCAGAGCACGGTCACACAAGCTGCGAAACGTATTTTTGTGTTTTTTTTTCTTTCGGTTTTCGTTCTTCAGTCGTCGGACAATAAACGACGCAATGCGCGACGACCGCATATGCGTTTCGTTCATGCATGAGATTCAAATTGTTGATGACGAAATAGAATTAACCTTGAAATCCACACACAGTGTCGGGCTGGTGTCAGAACAGAAATGAGAAAGACAAAGCACGTCATTTGAGAGATTTGTTCGATTGTTGTTTTTTTCTTCGGTGAATCGCTGTTCCACCCATGATTGTCTCGTCTGGTCGTCGATGTCAGTCCAACATGTTCATTCACGTTTCACCACTCAATCGAATGCAATTCATAACGGCAAATGGCTGGTTCATGTTCGGAGAACATCCATGAGTCCACCTCAAACCCGTTGCCCATTTTGTTTACGCAGTTTTATAAACACGAACGAACATCATTTTCGGCCGTTCTCTCGTCTTTGTGTGAATTACGAATCAACGATTTATTTTGTGTCAGCCGACGCAACACCGACCCGAATGTAAATATCGCTGGTCAGAATGAGCCATACTTGCCATACTTGCCATACTTGCCACACTCACTCAGCGACGCGTCGACCAAAAATACACTCGCACGAAACAAACTTAGAGTGCATTGACTATTTGAGCATGGCCAATGCCGAGCTATAAAAACACACCGAGCCAACAATAAACAGGCAAAATTGTTTGCTTTTCCACAACAACGAATTTTCGACGATTTTTTTTCTTTCGTTTTCGTTTGTTTGTGCGCATTTATTTACAATCCATTCGGCTTTATCATTTCTGTTTTCGTTGGGTGATAACGCTCCCTCTGGAGAAAATATGCCTTCAACGTCGGCTCTCGGCCGATTGAAACGACGGCGGGCCGATGAGTAAGCGTTTGTGCAGAGCACACTCGACTAGCGACGGAGAGTGGATTTTCGATCAGACAAAAAGTTTGCCAAATTCACGAATTTCTTTGTTTGAGCAAACCATCGACGTCATCTTCAGCCAGTCAACGAACGCTTACAAAGACAATGAAAATGGCGTACTGGTCGAGACAGTGAGAGAGTGAGAAAAGTGTCCAGCATTCAAACTATCGCGAACAAAGGCATTTCGCAATGGCTAAATCACCCGGAATCGTTCATTAGAATTCGTCATTCGAACGATCACGCACACACCGACAGCCAGTGAATTGAGTTCAGTCAGCTGATAACAGTTGGCAATCGATCGATACCCAAACCGAGGTTCATGTTTGCAATGAAATTTGAATTACTAATCGTATTTTGATTCCGCCATGCGGCATCGCTAGTCAATAAAAAATATCAGCGATGTTTTTGTTTGGACGTTCGACGAATGATGAATGCGGGAGAATGACAACGAAATCAAAACAAGTTTCGCATCGACTGATAACACTCGGACGGACTCAAACACACCAGAAGGAATCAATAAACTCGCTGTCGAGACGGTGCATTGACAGTTGTATTCGGAGCTTTCGACAGTAACCATGGACGGACGTGAAATTGAGTTTATTTCCAGTCGATTTGATTCAAGCCGGTGACGGTAAAATGTGTGAAAATGAAAATAAAAACAAATGTCTGCTTGTGTTTTTCGGAGGATTTTTTTCTTCTTTTTCTTTCGGAGAGTCGTTGAACAGAATCGGGTTTTTTTATGGTTGTTTGACTGTTTGGTGAAACGTTTCGGCCATTTAGAGCTCGTTGCTCTGAGGCGTGGAGAATTTCAGTGGAATTCTTTTGGTTCGTTGTCGTTGATCGCAATCGAAATTATCTCGCCGGTTAATGAGCCATCGGCTCATCTGATTGGCTGATGGTGAACGGTGCAACGCGATGAATGTCTCACAAAAGTGGCCGTTGGACGTGCGTCATCAAATGCAACGAATGTGCGCGATCGACCAGCATGAAAATATCATCGACACCTTTCGTTCCAGTTTCTTTTTTTGTTTCGTTATTTTTTTTTTTTTGTTATTGCCGATGAATATCAGTTTGACATTGTCGCGCTCATCGCCACCGCGATCACCCATCCCCGATGACAGTCATTCATTTTGTTTGTTTCGTGAAATATTAACGACCAACAAACAAACACCAAATTTTAACTTTGTCCGGACTTGGATGGTACGCGACTTGCGATCGTATCGTAGATGAGTCAAACGATATTTTAGCTGCTGAAACATGCGATTCAAACGCCGCGAATACCAAAGTCCAAGCAGTCAATTGCGAGACATTCGGATCGCCGCAACAGACCCGCTCGTAATCACGCCGTGAGCCACGAATTTTCTAATACGCCATTCGTCGATTGCGACGATCACTCGAAAACTGTGAATGAATGCAATTTCGGGAAAGAGTTTAGAATCTCTCGTCGTTCGCCTCTGATAAGATAGCATTCGTTTTTACTCGATTTGCGTGCGATTTGGCCCAAGTCGTAATTTTGATGACGACCTCTGTGGAATTGTGTCAACAATCGTATTGAGATTTCGCGTAAACAAAAAAACAAAACATTTCACAAATGTGACGTCACTCGGTCCTTCAATACGCACGCTGATATTTCCGATTGAGAATCAGTGAAATTGAATGCGATTCGAGTTGGGTGATTTCGTGCAGTCATCGAAAATCAAGATGTTGGTTAATCGTTTCACAAGCAATTCCTACAGCGGTGCATCCAATGTGCAGCATGCCACTGTGTTTCACGAGTCATTTAGAATTTGCTCGCTTTCGGCACCGTTTATGGAACGAGCAATTAATTCCTCTTCATTGCGAGAAGTGTTAACATGCCATTTTTATTGTTCGGAACAATTGGATTAGCTGCGAACATAAGAAAATCACATGATTTAGCTATTTGCTCGCTGGCCGTTTGATCAACATGAAAAACAGCGCTTGGGAATCGGTGGCATCATGAGACCGGCCCAGAAGAAACATAACCTCCTCGGATAAACTTTCTTTTGCTAATTTCCTCTATTTTTCCTCCTTTTCCAGATGAAACAGAAGCAGCTAGTGCCGTTCAATGAGTAGACTAATATGACACTTGGGCAACGGTGAAGTAACACCCACAACAACAAACAACGAAACAACGAATTATCAAAGTACTTACAGAAGTTCTGCGAAGAAGAGTACATTCAACATTGCACTATCTCGCTTAACCAATTCGGAGCATGTGCAATAGCAAGAAGCCCCAAAATCAAGTGAATCAAGCGTTAAACCACGAGAATTCAGTGAATTTCATAGTTTTTTTTTTGTTTCTTTTTCGAAATGAAATGTGTGTAAATAAAACAACACCAAAATTCCAGTAATATTCAAGTAATTTGAATAAATGTAAATAGTTTGAATGATAATTTAAAGAATTTAAACGCAAACGCAGAGACCATTGATGATTGAACGACGAGTTCAACGGGAAACAAACAATAACTTGAAAATCAACAAATCGTTTTTGTATTAATTTTGTATGGAAAACCTAGTGGTTAAGTTCAGTAGTTAATTGTTTGAGGAGAATCGAAAATTGTTATTTTTTGAAATAATTTGATGAACAGACTGAGAATTGCGGTGTCGTAGCGCAGAGAGTCCGAAAATTGCTGGCGTAATAAATTCCAAGGTGATCAATTGCGTGTTGATTATTGAAAAAAGTGCGCCGAAGCCAGACCGGTGTTTGATTGCGACGAGCAAAGTTGTTTCGGTTTAGTCTCGCGCACCGCCCGGAAGAGAATTTGCGGAATTCGATTGATCGAAGCAAATTAGTGTGGTGAATCAGTGACGACGGCGTCAGGAATTTTCTCATCAGAAAGGAAAGCTTAATCGACCGTCAAAATGGTGTTGTACATATTCCATGTCAACACCGGCGGGATGTTGACGTTCGAAATGGAAATGGCACTACAAACGTAAGTGTTTTGTTGTTTTTTTTGTCTTTTTTTATGAGATTCATTGATGATTGCCGACTTGTGAAGGGGGAGAGAAGGCAATTTTCGTTACGATTCAAGCCGTTTATTTTCGATCGTTCAGGGGGTTTTGTTCGTGGCACATGTGTCACCAAAACATTGTTTGCTGCTGCTTTTTTTTTCATTGAAACATTCTTCCTTCCACGTTCAGCCTTTGACGAGTCGCTTCCGCAAAATGAGCTGAGCAAACATTACGCACGGACACCCATTACCGTAACACCGTCGAACGAACAATAAAACACTGAACAACAGCTTGCATTTCAAGCTGAACGTGAGCACGATGACGGCACATCGACTGATCGAAACATGTTTTGTACAGCGATCATATGATATCCCATATGGTTTTTTCAGCCACTCAGTCACTCATGCTGTAATGCATTTCATGTTGCGTGGTTCGATTAACAGAAGTGAAAAAACCGTGCTAGCAGG
>JANSTV010047785.1:0-14894 GCA_027564135.1 Lestremia cinerea
GGTGTTGGTACAACGCCTAACGCGAGTCGACCATTCATTTGGAGCTGTATTTTTGTTGTGGTTTCGCATGCAAACGAGCAATTTATCGTCTTTTTGAGCAAATTCACGGCGCCAAAGTTGATGTGAACTCATTTTTGTTAGAAAAATCAACGGTGATTCAAGTGCCTTACAGTTTAGTGCCTTTGCAGAGTTGTGAAATTGTCTTGAAGTAAGAGAAAATCAGCGATTTTTGGAATCGCGATAAACAACAGAAATCAATTCAACCAACGACGACGACAACGACTCATCAATGGAATCATATCGCAATGAGAAACTACTTTCGTATTTCTATCCATTCATTATGGTGAGTGGTTTTGTGTGCAGTGTGACATCGGCAATCGCCTGGCATCACTGGAAATATGTGCTCGACACTTGCGTTGAGGTGAATTGCGGGTGCATTTTGAATGGCGTCTCGACAATCACCTATTTCACAGGAGGTCATGTTGCCTACTGCTACTGGGCCACATTTGGTCTGATACTTTCCATGGTGGTCGCATTGATTTTCGGCAGTTTCCATGTTTATCGCATGTGCATTGCGTCTGGAAAGCAACGATCAGTGAGCTCACATTCCGTCCGTCAAAGGTGAGTACTGCAAATTGGGCGATCCCATAACTGAAATCTAAAGCTTCACCTAAAATTCCAGATCGGGTGAGGTCATCGTGATGACAGCCCGCTCCGAGACAAATGAAAGCGACATCTCCCCGCAGTATTGGCTGACTGCGACTTTTGCGTCTGCTTTCATGGCCCTCTATTCGTTGGTGCACGCGATTCTGTACGTGGACGGGGTGTTCACGTCATGCCGTCAATACCGCAACGAGCTGATCAAGTACATGCATGCAACTGGCCCGCTGGTTGCAGCCGTGCAAGGACGTTTAACTTGTTCTTCGATCTTTGATTTCATGGACTATTTGCATCCGGATGTGAACTTCGACCGGCGCCGTCTGGATCGCATCAACTCGTCCTGGTGTTTGATGTTGGCTATGATCGCATCGTGTGCCACTTTCGTCCTGTGGATCGCTACCTTCATCGTTAATTTCGTCCAAGCCCGGCGAACCAGCAAATTGAGAGTCTGATTCGAACTGATGAACAATGACTTGAAGAGATTTACTCGGACTTTTTCTGAGAATTTTAATTTTTTTTGTATTTTTTTGTCTAAATTTTAATTGTTTGATCTTAAGTGCAATTATTGTTGTAAATATCGATATCAATTTTGGATCTACAAAGCGGATGTGATCGAAGACACTTGTTAGAACCAAGTATGTTGAGGCAGATCAGAAATGCACAAAACCAATCGGCCATTCATTCCACCCACCTTCAACATTGGCTGAAGTATGTTCACCAACCGAAATGCCATTTTTATTGACAAACCACAAGATAATTTTAAGAAAATCATCAAACCTCACATTGTTCATTCCTCGAAATGAATCGAATCAATAAAAGAAAGACCGCTGCGAATACAAGAACGAACATTTCCACTTGCACAAACTGATTTTTAATAACAAAAAACCATCATCCATCATCGAGTCGTCAACTAAATGAACGACACTGATGCCCTCCCGGGGCACAGCATCGGCCAAACTATGCGGAATTCATTCACTTAATTACATTTTCTCATCTACAAGAAGTTGAAGCCTTTGTTGGAACTGTCCGCGGTGGCCCAATTGTACACACAGTATGCGGAGGACAGACCGAGACCGATACCACCACCAATGGCACAGCGACGAAGACCGGCTGATGATTTGTAGAGAAGACCAGTAGCTGTGCCAGCAATGATCGTGTTCACTTCGTCGTCTTCACCGCGAGCGAACTGGAGCAGAACGCCAAAGCCCGAGTACATCACGGCCAGTGTTCCTAATGTGTTGGCTGTGGCTGATCCTTGTTTCATGACGTGGTTCAGGAGTCTGTTCCGGGGAGAGAAGTCGTTTAGTTTCGGAACGATAGATTCCCTTCGAATGGAATACTCACTGAGTTCTCCGCAAGTTGCCAGTTTGTTGTGCCAAAGCTGTGGCCCGGATGCCATTGTACAATCCCACTGAGCCACCAAGTGCTGCGCCAATCTGAACAACATGAACATTTAATTTCAATTCGTCGTTCAATTTGTAGACGCATTAAAAGACTTACAATTGCCGACGAGCCGATCTGTGAGAATGCCAACTCGAATCGACCTCTTTGCTTGGAAGCGCCTTCCGGGAAAATGAATTCAGGTTGAGCTTTTTGAACGTACCGCGGATCGAAGTTCAAATACGGCGAGAAGGCTGTGATGTTTTGTTGTCTCTGCGGGGCTGATTGTGAGCCTGCAAGTGTTCAAATTTGTGGTTATGTTTGAAGTTTTTTTTCTCGATTAAATACTATCAATATCAAAATGAAACAAGGGCTTACCTCCAGCTCCACCTCCCAAGGACAACGGTTGACTCATAAAATCATCAGACATTTTGCGTAAATTGAAATTATCGTGATTTTCACTGATTTGAATCCGATGAAACTTCACGAAATTTTACGCAATATTGTTTTGGTAGGGAGAACTCAAAAAGAGTCGATTGTCGCAATGACATTTGGGTCAGCATGTGATGGATGGTTCGTAGTTTCGTAGTTTCGATTTACGAGAATCTGGATAGTTTCAATTTGATATTCTCAAAGTGATCGGCCTGAGGCAGTGACTCGGCGGTCCGAAGAGGATGATAAGTAAAATAGACTTCATGGGATTATAGTCGGCTTGAAGTACATAACAGCAAGAACCTCATCGAGTTGGCCATTGTTATTACCTTTGGTGTTGCCGTTTTCGTGAGGGTCAAATGTCGTAGAATCGAAACCACACTTTGGCGCTCAACAGTCAACCGACTTCTCATTAGGAGGTTGTCCGAGTATTTGAGATAAATTTTGGAAAGTTTATGTTTTGTTCCGTCCTGTGTCCTTGTTTCATTTCGTGAATCGTCAGAATGGCGCCGAGAAAGAAGGCTGCCACCAAAAAGGTAGGAATATCTCATTGAGGTCATCTAAAGGACTCAACAATAATATTCTTTCGCAGATGGCTGTAGTGGCCAAGGTGAGTGAAGGAGGTAAAGTTTCCAAAGCCAAAGCAAAATCAACAAAAATCAGTACGGCTGCTGAAAAGGAGGTTTGTAAATGCCCTCCAAGTGACATTGCCCAAACTAACCGATCTCATTTCAGTTGAAAATCGCAAATCAACCACCACCAGTTCAAGAGGCGTCTAGTGATCGCGAAATCGATGCCTACATCGCCTTCGAAGCCTGCAAGTCCTGACAAGTATTTAAACGGCATGCTGCACGAATCTTTGCCGAATTGTGCGAGCTCATGCCCCAACAAAATTTCGAATATCAACTGAACGAACAAGGCCCACCTCGCCGCGGAGCCTTCGAAATTTCCGTCTACAAATCACAGCAAAAACCCAGTGACGCCGCATTGATTTGGACCGGTATCAAACGTGGTCCACCGCGTCGGGAGAAATTCCCAGAGTCGAACGCACTGGTGGCGGATATTCAGAAGGTTCTGGCGGCAAAGTAGGATTTCCATTCGCTGGAAGCGCAGTAGAGAAGTTGAAGATTCGTATGACGAGAATGGAGTAAACTCGAAAGAGGTCCGTTCTCCGAAGTTTTCTGTTTGTATTTTCCACTTTTCCATCTGCGCGACCTTCGAATCGAAATTTACAATCATTTAACACTGTTTTTGATAAGATAAATTTTCCTTGGAATAAATTTGATGTAGCGAAGCTTGACGATTATTGTTTTTCCGAGAAAGTCGAGCGTTAGGGGAATCGGCAACGGCGACACAACAAGGCAATAGTTCCTGTAAATTTCTTATCGAAAACGCTCAGTGGAAATTGCTGACGTGCTATCGCTGAAGATTAAACGGAAGATAAGCCAAACTAGCCAGCAAAGTTCTTTCACTTAAAGAAATCATCGAAAGCGATCTGGATTCGTTCGAAGCGTAATCGACTCTGCTTCCTGGAAAACTTCCAAGTCGTTTTTGATAAGCTCCGAGGCATACTTCTAGCACCATGGCGCCAAATTCAGCGAAGCTCAAATTCTGTTCTTGTACTCTGCACTGGTGTCTCTTCGAAAACGGTCGGATGCCTTTCTTGTTGACAAGGGGCTATCGAGAAAGCATCTACAACAGCGAATAATTACATGAACTTTTTTTTTATCGTGGTGCTGGTTGAAAAGTCGGAGCAGACTGCGATCATGTTTATGAAACACCGGGCTCATTCATTTGCTGAGATCGCATCATTTTAATTGAAATCACTCAATTTCGAGTAATCAACCGGCGATCTTCAGCCGATCGACTATATATTCGGAAACCAAACACTCAGCAGACAGTTTCTTACGAACATTTGATCGAAATGAAGAGTTTTGTATTGTTAGCTTTGCTTGGCTGTGCCTTTGGTATGACCTTACATTGTGGTTCTTTAGTGCAGAGGATTTCACGGATTAATCTGGGTATTTTCAGGTGCATCATTCCATCAAAATCCACGCATTATTAACGGCCTCGGCGCGTCCATTGCCGATTATGGATACCAGCTGAGTTTGTCAATCAGATCAAAACACGTCTGTGGGGCATCCATCTTGAATCGTGTGTATGGCTTGACCGCAGCGCATTGGTAAAGATGAGCTTTTGATTGCAAACCGGAGAAAATAATGAACAATATTTCCTCGCAGCATCAACCCAACCGAAGAAGTAACTGCGTACAGAGTTATTTCTGCCACAACAGATCTGAACTTCGTGAGACAGAGTCATCGCGTTTTGCGAACAATCAATCACCCTGAATACGATCCAGACACTCTCGCTAATGACATTACCGTCTTCGAGTTGTTGACCGCTGATCGATTCGTGCTTGAGTTCCCGCTCACCAATATTGGATTGCCAAGCGTTTGGGATGTTATCGTTTCGGGCTTGAAAATTCGCGCCGCCGGATGGGGAGCAGTTCGACCAAACACCAATAGACCATCAGCAATCTTGACCCAAGCGGAACTAAGAGTCTTCCCAGACTCTGAATGCGGATTGGATGCTAAAGAGAATGACGGGGCTGTTTTCTGCGCTGGATCACCGGATCAACGAACTGATTTCTGCGAAGGAGACAATGGTGGACCGATCGTCGCTTTCGGATCGCAAATTGGTATAATTCGCAATGTCAGGGGCTGTACCAGATCTGGAGCTCCAGATGCCCATCTGAGCATCATTCCTTATGTCGATTGGATCAGAGACGTTCTCGCTCAGGAATAAACTCTGGAAGCGATGATTCCATGAAATGCACGTTTACTTTGTTCAATTCGTTTATTTTTTTAAGTTTAACTTGAAAGTTCCAGGGTTTTTCAGCAGTAGCCTTCTTGAAAGTTCTTTTGCCTGATTTCGAGCTATTTTCCCGCTCGATGTCGTTGGGAGATCTTCCACAAAGAACAATCGCAGACATTTCATTGCCTTCGGTACGAGATTCTGCAACTCGTTTTCGGTGATTTTCGTCTCTGCACTTTTCACAGCCAGCCCAACTGCCCAATGAATGACTATTATATCGGGTACACCAACAACACAAGCAGCACGAATCTCCGGATGTTTAACCAGCATGTCCTCAACTTCCGATGGGCAAACTTGAAAAGCGTTTGTTAACCCAACGTGTCGGAAAATCTCACTTTTCCGTTCCTTGAAATAGAAATAGCCATCCTCGTCAAGATGCCCCATATCTCCAGTTCGAAACCAACCGTCCTCATCGAAAGCCGTAGCTGTCGCTTCGGGGGCATTGTAGTATCCCAAAAGTAAGTGAGAGTATTTGATACGCAACTCTCCTGTCTCTTTCGGTCCGCATTTGATTCCATCATCGTCGACCACCTTGGCCAGGAATCCGTCGGAAATCCTCCCAACGGATCCTGCTCGTGAATTTGGATAGCTTGAGAAGGCATATCCGCCGAGCTCAGTTAGGCCAAATTGCTCGAAGAGAATGCCGTTTGGAAGATAGCGCTCGAATTGAGTCATGATTTCTTTGGACGATTTGCTGCCAGCAAAAGAAAATTGCCTTACGCTTGAAAGGTCCGTAGAATTGATTAAACCAGAGGCCAGTAAACGACCCAAAACGCTCGATCCCACTCGGACTTTGGTCACCTAAAGTGAAATATGTTTTATTTGGCATATTTTCTAATCCAACATTCTCAATGGACTCACTTGATGCTGTTGAATTATGCGCAATACATCATCGGAGGAGATGATTGAGTTAGAGATGATCCTTGAGAGTGGTTATCAAAATCATTAGGATACCTGTTACCAAAAAGATGCAACTTGCTTTGCTGAAACCGGTGGTTTCGGAGGTGTATAGAATGAATGCAACGTGGTTGGCAATCTCTTCGATTACGGGTACACTGAAGAGGAATTCGGTTCAAAGGTAGATCAATATCTTGAATTTTGTTATGCGTAAGGATGTGTTCCATTTGGAATCTTCACATAAATTCTTCTTCGGGATAATTTTCGACGAAAAGCTCCTCCACTGGGCGAGAGTTATCGGCAGCACCACCAAACGTGAAGACATTCGCGTCAATGTCCAAGCTTTTCAAACTCTTCTTAACGATGTCCAACCGATTTGCGTGGCAGAAAATGGCCTTTGGGCGAGTAAGCCCAAAAAGTCGTGTTACCGTTTCTGGAAGAGTTTTCATAGCAATGAACCGAACTTGAAACGATTATTCTAAGCCCACCTTGATCGAAAGCTGGTGACATCGGGTTAACTGGGCAGCCCAGTGTCAAGGCTGCATACACAATCGGCGCCAAATGCTCGTTATTTTCAGCCACAAAAGCAAACACATCGCCTCTAGAATAGCCCAACTTTGAGAGATTATCCGCTGCTCGTATCGCTCTTGATCGTAGTGCTCCGTTGGTCACTCGCAATCCAGTGTCGTCACTGATCTAAATATGATTTACAATGCAAAGGATTCTCTAGAAATCGACCGAAGAATCGAAAAAAAATTCCTTTTCCTCATTTTCCAGTGCTCGGGAATGAGTTCAACAAGACCTACTTGGAAAACAACAGTTCTGACTTGTCAATCAACGATGTGAGCTCGTGGTTCGCAGCGAAGAACCAATCACTTCCTGGGAGTTCATCTCAAACCATCCGGATGGATATTCTCCCAACGCTGTGTGAAACCTCTGGCAACGATTTGATCAAAGATACGGACGTTGAAAATTTCAAATGTTTGCTCAACAAAGTCAAGGAGATTATCGATGGTGAGTGGCGCTTGTGAATGACGAAGGCTGGAAAACGTTACGATTGCATTCTCCGATAGATTCTTTCAGCGACAACGTTGAACTATCAGCGGCCACCAATCAACTGGAAAAAGTGCTAGACGACATAATCGGTGCTGAAGAGCAAAAACGAACCTATTTGTGATGTCCCAGCTATTCCTGTTACAATTTTACTTCCAGGCAACCATCACGTTGCTCTGATGTCAACCAACATCTTAGCGAGTAGAAACATATTTTCATATTTTTTTTATCATCACGAGCTCCGTTTTGAGCAGAACCTATTTTGTGCGAAGATCATTTTTCAAATACGAAACAAATATTTTAATCTGTTTTCAATTGTCCATTGATGTAAATCGAAATAGACGCAACGAAAGTTGAGCGATAATTTTCCGAATTTATTTCTTCACAAAAGTTCCGTCGTCTTAAAATTATTATTAAATAACAACGTTCGGTGGTCTCTTATATTATTGAAATCCAACTGAACAACAATGAATGAAATAATGAAAAATTGAGGATTGAATCAAAATTAACAAAAGTTGGCCGTTATAGACCATTTTAATTGAAGATCAATGAATCAAAAATGAAATGTAATCGCACGCAATGTATCTTTTAGAACTTTAATAAACGTTAATGAACTCTCAATAGAAAACCCAAAGAAAGTTCGAAAATTCTCCTAATTGTTCAAATGAAAATTGCTCGCTTGACGTTGCCAAGCAGATCAGTAAATTGCTCGAAAATGGTGGATCTCCACTGAAACGTACAATCACCAGCCGAAAAACATGTCCATCGCTTTGTTGACAATGCCTGAACTTCGTCTAGGTGTGGTCGGACTGGCCATTACTTCGGCTGGGCTTTGGGCATTCTTATAAGCGATCTGTGCCAGGGGTCGCACACGATTGATGGGGAGGCTGAAAGATTCGACGAAAGACAAGCGAATTAGTTGTTTGTCCTTCTGAAAGTCAGTGAAGGCTACTCACTGGCTTCGGTCCAGATTTTCTTTATCGACAATAGCCGGATCCTTGCAGTACGTCACCCCAATCATAATACTATTGGCGATGATCCGTTCGTGATAATTTAACGCCTTATCGCATTCCATGCCCGAAGCGAATCGCAAATGCACCCAATTTCCACTTTGCGGCGGGAAAACTTTCTCGACAATCGTTCCACATTGCGAGAAATGTGAGAGGATCATTGAGGTGGCTGTCTGTGGGAAACCATAAATTGTCACCCAAAAATTTGACGACTTCCCGGTTGGCGAGAGGCAAGTGTTTGGCGTGCGAAAATCTTGAAAGCCATTTGGAGATGTAATTCTGTTGAAGCGTGAATCCGATTAGTAACTTGAAATTGGTTGAATTGGTTTGAGTGAGATAAAACATACCTCGACGTATTGAAATCACTCTGGAATGAGTCGTTAATCGATTGATTGAACGAGGTTTGGTTCAGCTGTCGGCCTTTCTGGGAAAAAGAGCCATTTTCGGCAACAGCATTTTTCTCGATTCGTAACGAATCGAAAAGTCCCTGTGTTGGTGGCCCTGAGACACTGGTGTTGTGACTCAGTTGCGAGACATTTCCGAATTGAGCACTGGGCGGCGTTTGCTGATATCCGAACAATGTTTTCTGTTGCAAAATCGAACGATTCGAATCACCTGGTGAGGTCACGGGCGTTGCTTGGGATGCTGAAATTCAATGAATTTATTGGTTTTGACGATGAAACATTTGTAATGCGACGCTTACCGAAAGCCAAAGCACGTCCTTTGCTCGGCGACAAAGTATTGCTTCGCGGTGCCGTCGATGTGTTGGCCTCGCCCATCAGAAACGATGGAAGGTAACTGCTGCCCGGTGAAGGACTACTTGGACTTCCCAATGCCATTGGTTCCATACTGCTGGATCTATTTGAGAGGACGAACGAGAACTAAATTACTTGTTGAACAGAAGTAGCAAACATAACCTAAGTTTAATTGAAGTTAACGAAAAACCAAAGAGTGGCTGAGACGCCTGTGTTTTGAACCGAATTTTGAGTGACCAAGACTTACTGTCGGGTTATCCTTCAAATTAAAGAACAAGTGTGCTTGACGATGATTGGAATGTGTTGAAATTGTCGAGATAAATAACCGCAGTGAACGATTTGAATGCGATATTTATAAACGACACCAACAATGGAGTTGTCAAGCGACTCTCGTTCAGATGATTCAAAAATTTGTTCGTTTGAAGTGCTGCCAACCTTTGATGAAATTTATTCTATCTCTGGCTTTTTTTCCCCGAAAAAATAATTATGTAAGACTCGCTGGGTAAAAAGAATGCTATCGAATAGGTCCTCGTGCACCCGTCACCTAGCCTAGCCAAGATGCGATCGTCAGATCCAATTCGAATCTTCAGTGACTTCGCTATCAATATATCCGAATCAATTTGAGTTCATTGGTTTGCACTGAAAGTGCCGGCTGACTGTGTTGACTATTGCCGTCTCTTTCGGTGGTTTTGTCATCACGGAGAACTGTCATTCGATGATTCCTTCTTTAGCTTCGTGTGAAGAAATATACCACGTTCAAGCGGAGTGCTGAATCTGATTAGCTTTGTGGAATTATCAAGAGCAGTTGACCAGTTTCCCCAAAAGGTATCGACCATTTTGACCATAAGCCTTTCGATGCATTGATTTTTCTCAGCCACGTCAAAAATTCACGGTGACCCAGCTGGGTGAATGTTTTCTCTTGGTGATTGAGGTTATGAAGTGAATTCTCGGTGATACCAAAAATAGCACAGAATTTGAAAACAATCAAATCATTTCCGGCATTCAGAACACACCCATCAGTCTGTTCCCACTCGTCCGACCGTCAAAACCGAATGTCAATTGCCGTTGTCTATAAAAACTTGTTTTTGTTTTGTCATTCCAGAGATGCCACCCAAAAGAGTCGAAGAGCCCGAACGTAAGCCATTGATTGGTCGAGTTGGCACCAATCTGCGCGTGGGAATTGTTGGAGTTCCAAATGTGGGAAAATCAACATTCTTCAACGTTCTCACCAAAAGTGCAGCACCAGCGGAAAATTTCCCTTTCTGTACCATCGACCCAAATGAGAGTCGCGTCCCAATTCCAGATACCCGTTGGGATTATCTCGTTGAGTACCACAAGCCGGCGAGGTAATATTCTCGATAATGGCAAGTGGATAAGAGGATTAACTTTTTAATTGTTTTACAGCAAGGTTCCAGGCTATTTGAATGTCGTCGATATTGCCGGCTTAGTGAAGGGTGCTGCTGAAGGGCAAGGTCTTGGAAATGCTTTCTTGTCCCACATCAGTGCATGCGATGCCATCTTCCATTTGTGTCGTAAGTCTTGGAAATCTAGCAGCTGCCATTTATTGCTAACATTTTTGAATTCCAGGTGCTTTCGAAGACCCAGATGTGACTCACGTTGAAGGTGAAGTCAATCCAGTTCGTGACTTGGATATTATCTCGGAGGAACTCCGTCTCAAGGACGAGGATACTTTGGACAAACTCCTGGAGAAAATGGATCGAACGGTGATCCGAGCAAACGATAAGAAAGCGAAGCCAGAATACGTAGGTTCGTTGAGTGTTTGCGCGATGGAATTCTACAATGTTGGTTCACTTTTAGGACACTTTGGTGAAGGTAAAGGGTGTCATTTCGGAAGAAAAGCGACACATTCGGTTCTCTGATTGGAGTTCCCACGACGTAGGTTTTGGCAATCGAATACCCACGGCTTCAAATTCATTACCCGATTCCCCCTCTCTTGCAGATCGAAGTTCTCAACAAGCATCTCTTCTTGACATCAAAACCGGTCATCTATTTGGTGAATCTTTCCGACAAAGATTTCATTCGCAAGAAGAACAAATGGCTGATCAAGATCAAGGAATGGGTTGACAAGAACGATCCAGGCTCAGTGATCATTCCATTTTCGGGAGCATTCGAAACTAAATTGGCCGAATTCGAGGACGAAGGCTTGCGTAAAGCCCACGTCGAGGAAACGAAATGCGACACTGTTTTGGACAAGATCATTGTTACCGGCTACAAGGCTCTTCAACTGGAGTATTTCTTCACCGCCGGTGCGGATGAGGTCAAGGCATGGAGTATTCAGGTACGGTTCTTACTTCATCACCGAATCGAGTAAACTGTAATTTCTCCTTGAATTGCAGAAAGGAACGAAAGCACCGCAAGCTGCTGGCCGAATCCACACCGACTTCGAACGCGGTTTCATCATGGCTGAAGTCATGCATTTCGCTGATTTCAAAGAAGAAGGCTCCGAGGCTGCTGCCAAAGCTGCCGGAAAATACCGACAACAAGGGCGCAATTATGTCGTTGAAGACGGCGACATCATTTTCTTCAAATTTAATGCTGGCGCTGGCTTGAAAGACAAGAAAAAATAATTTTAAATTCGATCTGGGGCCCTCTTATCCATTAAATAATGCATTTGGCATAATTTCTTTGCACGCATTTTGTTGATGAAATGAAAGGAAGAAAAATCAGCAAGCATTTTCATTTGTAAAGCCATTAGATTGTTTCCATTCGTTCCATGATCAAAAATCAACCCAAGACGCAAACCTCCACCTCGAGCACCTGTTGCGCTAACCGGTTATGTGTGTACTCCCCTGTGAATGTGTGTGCGTGTGTATGTGACTTCACGGTTAGTTGTCATGACAACAATTTGTTTTGGTTTCCATTCATTGAATTCCATCGGCAAAGATTTTCAACGAGCAAAAATGAATATTTTTTGAAGTGAAATTGTTTTTCAAGTTCAAACCAGAAGTATTCGATTTGTGACAGAAGTAGCAGCGTTGCCAAGAAGATGACTTTGTACTTTGATACGCGAGCTCAATTTTTGGATGGCGAAGCAATCAGTACGGTCTGCGCTTGGCATGCAACCGAGCCAATATTTGCTGTGTCATCATTCAACCAAGAACGAGGTGCCTCCGTGACACTTTTCGATGATTCGGTATGTTTCAGTGAGTTTCATTCTGAAGTCATCTCACATATTGAATCCATTAGGGTGAGCCCCTCCGTGATGTGACATTCCCAGTTCATGCAATGTCACAGGCGACCGCCTTGTGTTGGCATCCGGAGCGCCGGCTTTTGGTCGCTGGCTGGGAGAATGGCGAGCTGAATGCATGGTTTGCTGGTCATCGAGAGTTCTCGACAGTAACGGGTCCTCATAAGGCTCCCATTGTTTTTGTTCAATTCAGCGAGCAAGGTGGACGCATGGTGACAGCGGACGCAGTGAGTGAAAGTTCATCGTTGTCCCCGCATAAAGGCAATAATTATTTTAAAAATGAAAAATTTCAGATGGGCGTCCTAACTGGGTGGCGATGCGACACTCAAGGTCAATTTCTTACGATGTTCTCTCATGATTTGAAGGATTCCATTTTGCACGTCACTTTTCGTCGAACTGTTCAGAATACTGTCGCCCGGGAGTTGAATAGCCTGGCAAAAGCCGCAGTGGCTGGAGATGAAACGGCTTTGGACAATCTAACGAATTGGCGGCCCCGAACGGCGGCTCGAAACCTCTCACACAATTTGGTCAAGGACAACCATTGCTTTTACGTGGGCACTCAAGATGGCGTAATCTACTATTTGAATCAATCCGGCACCTGCACGGAGGTTTTGCGATGCGATTCATCAGTCATCATACAAATTCTATGGCATCCAAAGAGGGATGCTGTTGTGACACTCATGGAGGACATGACCGTTGGTCACTTTATTGCTGAGTCGACGGGAGCTTTGACCGAATTGGATCGAGTGAAGCTCAGTGGAAAAGTACCCGGACAAAATGGTGCTATTTCGTGGGCAGGCGACTCCCTCGCGATCATAACTGGAGACTTCAGTGTCCGCGTTTGGGACATTGACACAAGCGATAATTTTCTATTGCCGATGATCATGAGAACGTCACAGCATAAGGATGACTTGACCACGCCGAGAAAATCCACCATGAGCAAAACAATGGAGGTGTTCTCGTGCATCGCTTATTGCTACGAGAATCAGACACTGTGCGCTGGAACAAATCAAGGCAACTTGTACACTTGGAAGAGAACGAACATTATGCCAGGCACGGCATCTAGTGATTCTGATTCGGCGGAGAGGTTCTGGCAATTGAACAACATTTCAAGTGTTCGCGGTGCGATTAAACAGTGCATTTGGGGCGTATGCGACGTGACAAAGTCCTGTGTGATGGTGAACTGCATTGCGAACGTGTATATTTTGAAGGAACAACCTCTGTTATCAGCCAATGCCCGAGACATCTGGGCGACTCAAAGGACAGCCACTCAAATCCATGTCGAACATGCCAGCGGTCGGTCGGCTCAAGTCCACGGCGACATATCGGCGATAACTGGTCTATGCTTGACAGAACGCCATCTGCTCATAACGAACAATCGAGCCGTGTCGGTCTACAAAATAAATAAACCAGACGATTATCAAGATTCGAAAAACAAAACGCTTTACATCAAACACATGCAGACGTTCCAAACGGCCGAATGCTTGCAACTTTTCATTTGGGATGAGACTGTCATTGTTCTAGGCCATGCTGATGTGAAATTGTACTCGCTGGGTGGAGTGGTCCTGCGGGACATTCAATTCAGCGATAATGAGGGCAATCCCATTGGGGCTACGTTGAATCACTCATTCTTGGTAACCTTCACGATGAATGGCTTCCTGAAGGTCTATGATCTGTCCCGACACGAACCAAAGCTATTGGTCCCAGCACGATCTGGTTATGATTTGTTCTTGAATTTCGGCGAGGTCATCATGGCCAAATGCAATGCCACTGGGACGCATGTTGCCTTGACCATCGCGAATGAGATGCTAGTGCCCGATGGCAAGCTGTATGTGTGGGATTTGGAACGAGACATCGTAGGAGAACACGACTTCCTGCGGAAGAACGCAATCACAGACGATGCCGCTGCCCCTTTGTCGAGGTATAATGGCCCAATTACTTTCCTCTGACGAATTACCCAATTTTCTATTATTCTCCTCAGAATCCCCATCACCTTCTTCTGGGACATGGACGACTATCGTTTGTTGTGTTGCGAGACTCGTACTCGAATCCAACCACAAAAACGCGCCGAGAAAAAACTATCGAAATTCTCCAAAGCTGGAACTTTTTCGACACCGAATAGTCCTTCGAGGCAATCACTACTCGGATCGGAGAAGCCATCGGAATTCCAAGCAAATATTATGTTCATATCGACGGATGGCAAATCGGAAGTAAAGGAATTGGAAGTGATGAATCTGGCCGGTGCCGAACAGCTTTTGAATTTGTGTACTCCATTTGTGGTATGCTGGCGACTGCAGCGAGAGAGCGCCATAGTATTCATTTCAATTTCAATTAATTCTTTCAGATTTCCTTACAATTCGGAGCAATCGAACGGAAAACGTTGAACAACTTCAAAGGCATCGAATCGAGTGTGGAGGTCACACGCAAACTGGTCTTGGACTTCAGTTTATTTGTGGCTGAGGGAAAAATGGACGAGGCATTCCGTTGCATACGAACGATTCAGTCGGACGTTGTTTGGATGAACTTGGCGCGAATGTGCGTGAAAACCGGTCGACTCGATGTGGCCAAAGTTTGTTTGGGCCATTTGAATAAAGCCATTTCGGTGCGAGCATTGCGTCAGGCAAT
>JANSTV010047796.1:0-14892 GCA_027564135.1 Lestremia cinerea
TCGATCATCAAACACCGTCACCGCAACTGTCACTGCGTAGGTCTTCGTCGAACAAAGAATTAACCAAACTTTTCTTATTTTTCCGTTTTTTCTCGCCGTTCATACAAGAATTACCCCCGTCGATCAATCGGATGCCGTGAAAATGCATCGCAGACAGCCTTTCAACGTTTGCTTGAGGAATTTTGCCGAAAACTTTTCCGAAAATTTCGTCGGAACCATCGAGAAGTGTCGTTGGTGTTGGTTATTTCTCACGTGTTGTGGCCCAGCCTTTGGTTAGCGTACACCCGGCAAAACTTTCGCAAAAATTTGTAGTTATTTTCGATTAATCAACTAGTTTGATGGCGCTGAACAGTGCTGCGGTGTTTAATGATGGATTTTGAAGGATTTTCCAGTAGGAAATCCATTTGAAATTACCATTTTGAGGGATTTTGAGGTTTTTCTTCAATTGAAACAGCAAGTACACAATCAACCACACTGAATGGATGAACTGAACTGAAGCACGGCAGGGTTGATCAAATGCTGTAGTTTTTGCGATGAAAAGAAGTCAATTCCGAAACGTCACAAGACGCACCCATTCACGGCCATTGAATGCTGCATAATGGACAGTTCACTTAGCTTGGAATCGAACCTTTCGAAAATGAATGGCTGTTTTTTTTAATGTTTTCCTTGTTTCTTCTTCGTGCACTTTAGGATCGTATAGAAGGCCTTTTCGAAACGCGAACAGAACTTTTAATTTTCCTCAGATCTTTAATGTTTCCCTTCGCGATTTCTCCCACGTGACTTTGGGTGCAAGAAGCACCCGGTGGGTCCGAAGTACATAGTTTTATTTCTGCGAAATCCGCATCTTCTTCACTTGATTCGGAAAGAAACACCTTTTGCTAAAAGCCGATCCATTCGTCACGAACATGTGGGTAATTCACTCCCGCAGTCAACATTTCAGAAAAAAAATATATTTCTCTTGTAAATTTTTGGTTAAGAATACAAGTTTTTCACAGAAAATAAGAAAAATTGGAGGAAAAATCGAAATCATAAAAAAGAAAACATTGACATTCCGTCGGTCGTTCGGTCGTCCGTTAGCTGTGATGATTCATTCGATCAAATGCAATCATTGCTGGATGGTCTTCATCGACGCTGTGCCGATCGCCGGCCGATATCAAATTGACAAACTTCAAACAAAATGAAATTTTGACAGAAAACTATTTAGAATAAAGCGTTGATCCATGTGATGTGTGCTGAATGCCCGGTCGATGTCCGATTCTAATTGAGATCATCCAAGCAACACCTTCCGCATCATATAGCCGCTGGCACCGGCCTGTGGTTCGGGTACTGGTTCAATACACCTGCAAGGGAGTTGGATTAGTCGAGTGAACAAGACGAGACGGTGGCCAAGACTTACTTTGAAGAGCACAAGTATTGTAGCAAGGGCACCCGGTACTTGCCGCAGAAATCAACGAATTTGATGTGTTCAATGCGATTGTCAAAGAACACTCCGCCGCATTTGGGATTGACGCAGCAATGTGCAGTTCGTAGATATTCGATGAGGGTTTTGGGTAAATCACCAGGGCCAAATTCGATGGGTCCTGCGCGGACAACTCGAGCAGCTAATTCTCGAAGGGTTGGAGGGTTGAGCGATATTTCCTGAACGAAGCGCACCACAAGTGGGTTCTCACGAAGCGACAGCTGGGGGGAAGAAGGACAGAATTAAGCTTCACTCCAGAGGAAAACCGGGACCAAGGACTTACTTCAGTCAAATTCTTCAAGGCGATGATGTCTCGAGGCAAATGTCTCAGGCGATTTTTATGCAACAACATTGACTTGAGGTTGGTCAAACCAGCGATGCTGGCCGGCAAATGTTCGATTTGATTATCACAGAGGATCAACGCCTGCAGATGATGGAGGTTGCCGACAGCTTCTGGAACTTCGGTGAGTCGATTGCCGCCCATCGACAGGACCTGGAGGCTGCAATAGAAAGGTTCGACGTTAAAAATTTCCAAAAGGACCCCCCAACTCCTCTGAACAAGTACTCATACTTGACCCTCCTCCTCATACTTCCTCTAACCTCCGCATGTCCCCATTGAACTTCAACCCAGTATAACGGTCGTTTTTGCGTGGCAAATCGCTCGTCAAAATCACAACAACAACAGCTCCGTCGAAGGAGAGCAAAAACGACAAATGACAAATAAAACGCGACAAATTTGTAAACAAAAATTATAATCGGTCGGTGATAACCGTTCGAGAATTGACATTTCGACGTCGCTGTGATCTTTTCGGAATGGTTTGAGCGAGATGGCCTCAACTGACGACACTGAAAACTGGACGAAATGACAAATCGCTGCGTGATTTGTTGCACGTCTTTTGTTTCGCGTCAGAATCTTTGCTTTATCCTCGATTTCACGGCATGTTTTTTTATGGGACGCCGATCCCGACCACGACGACGACGACGACGGTCGGATTGTAATTAAATTGAATGAAATGCAAAAAATTATTGTTTGTTTTACTTATTTGCTATGGGCTGCGTGTTGTTTTTTGCGTTGGAATCGGTGTTATCGCGAGACAGATGAGAAAGCGAATAACCCTGCAAGGAGCGAAACTCTCGGTTCTGTTGTTCATTCTTACTTTCGTTGGAGTAGAATTCGTCTGCAAAACAAAATGACGCAATTTCGAATCGTCTACTCTGAGTCGTGCGCATCAGCCAATCCATCAATACTTCAACACACCCTTTACAGAACAGACAGACACAACAAACAGCTCATGATTCGCCTCTGACTTGACTCAGAACAGCGTCGAGCATGACTTTGCTAATTTGCTTTTCCGTCGCAAACATCATTTCACTCGAATTGAATCGATTCCAATCGACAATTAATTCGTTACAATTCCAAACACACATCTGAAAATCATCACCGAGCAAATATTGAAGAAGCACATTGTTTTCGGTAAGCGTGCGGAGAACTACAAAGACCGCCGGAAAGAGTTCTAAATGAAAAACATCTGTGCGATTGCCAGCCATTTCACCCAAGTGTCTTCAACCAAGTTGAAATCGTCTTCGTCGTTTTTCAACTCAAAAACGAAACGAAATTCATGAAATTTTGCTTTTTTTTCAAAAAAATTAAAACAAAATTTTTTTGCAAATGGCAAAATTTTGGAAGCAAACAGTCGAAATGTTATCGTTGAACGTTGCCCGGGTCAAAGGAGATTGCGGCATTCACTTGGCATCTGAATGAAATTCTGCAGTTCGAAACAGGGATGTGTCGGTCTCAAAATGCGAATGCCACGAATCAGCTGAGTAAATAAATTGTTGTCTATTTTGGGTGTCCTTGAAAGCGGCTAGGTGCGTTGTCGTTGTCTTGGTCGTTGTTGTTGTCGTCGTCGTCGACCAGCAATAAAGTCAGAAACGACGATGAAGCGTGTTGTTTTTACGAATACACGCAGCGTGATGATGAAAGAGCGACAAAGCGACAAAGCAACAGAGCAAACACGTTCGCAGTGTTGTTCCGATTGCCTAAATGTTTTCAATGGTTTCGATGGCCGAGCACATGGCTCAACCGAGTCTCATCGCAGCGAATACTCACTTCTGCAATTTCCAAATGTCCTTCGATATCGTCGTCATTTTATTGCCGCCCATGTACAAATACTTGAGGCTGGTCAATTCGAGCACGTTCTCCGGGAAGTGCTTGAACAGATTTCCGCTCAAATTCAGTTCTTTCAGTGCATTGTTTTTGGGCCGCAAACATTTCGGCAACGATGCATTGGTCAGCATGTTGTTTTTGGCGATTAATGATGTCAACGGGCAATGCAATATCAACTCCTGCGGCAGATGTGTCAAACCGTTTGAGCTCAAATCCAAAGTATGCAAATTGGCGAATTTACATAGAACTGGCATTGGCAAACTGGTCAATAAATTGTGATTCAAAAATATCGTTTCGATTTCGGTGATTTTGTTGATTTTATGCAAATGCGTTAGATTCTCGTCCAAGCATTCGGCCGTTAAGCCCAATCGCCCGTAATCCAATGTTTTCTGCTCTCGCGAATCACTGTCGCTGCTATCCGATGTGTAGATTTCCATTTCGACTGCTGGTTGTTAACGGCTGTGTGTGTTTGTGTGCGTGTGTGTGTTTGCCTAGTCCTCCGTGCGCACAGCCAGACGAATAACTGTGTTGGTTTCGAATGAGATTTTCACAAAAATCTGTTTTGAATTATGTCGTGGGTTGTGCGTAGTGTCGTATCTTGCGATTGAATAACACCCAATTCGTAGCACTGTCTCTCGCGAAATGTTGGTGATTCGATGAAAATTCCAACCGACAAATCCCTTGAATTGCACTTCACTTAACGAACTGCGTCGCGATTTCAGACTGATCGTCTCTCCTCTCCGCTGAAACCGTTCGTGTTTTTCTCAAACTGACTCTACTTGACTTGAAATGTCGAAATTGAGAAACGACACAATTCAACCATCCCGGCCTGATGTCATTCACACACAAAACGAGTGATTTTATTTCGGTGGCTTATCAATTATTTCGCGTTTAACATTTTTCCAACTGCAAACGAATTAACCAGTGCGCGCGCGGCTCTTATCGGAATTGTGTTGGCAATACTTTCGCGAACGCATACACTGAATGATTGTGTCGCGTTCGATCGGCTGTTGTTGCCGTTTCGAACGGTGTGATTTCGAAACGGCCATTGGCGACGGTGTGCGATTGTGTGCGAGAGGTGCTTGGGGCGATCATTGCTACGGTTTTCAATCGAAACGACAAATAAACACTCGCCGCTATTTCGATGGACGGATTTCGCAAAAGTTGATTTCACGTTCGAAAACCGTTTCAGATTTTCTGGTGGGAAATGCGCACGCCGCTACATAATCGATTAAATGCTAATTCGGTTGGTCAATTGTCTGTAAGCGATTACGGCAGTGACTTGCCGGCCGATGGTATTGTTTGTCTGTGACGGTGACGGTGATGGTGACCTTTGCTTCTTGCACGATTAAATTGGTGCGAAATCAGACTTGATTCGACCCGATGCGACCCGATGCGGTTCTGACGCTTGTCTTAATGTTGGTTATATCATCGATTCATTGTTCGATTCTGATAGGACGTCGATCGCTTTCGCGATAAATTCGTCTAATTCTTGAGTTGCGATAGTGATTGTTGTTGTAAATGGCACTTTCATTGTCCAACACTTGGACGAATCAGTGCCGCATTCATCTTGAGATTGAACAATCTCGATGTTGTTTTCATCTGTGAGACGTTTTGATTGGGATTTCTACTTTTTAAGGAAAGCCTGGAAAGACTTGCTTATCCAAGCGAGAGAGATTGTCTGCTGGTAAATCCAAGAGCTTTTGTCTTGACAACCTCCCTGAATTCCCACGAAAAAGCAATTCATCACCAGCCTAGGTTGGGCCTTTCAAGTGCCGGAAATTCCCTTCAAAATAAAACTCACCCAAAATCATCCATTTAGAATTTATTTATTTCATCTTGACTTGTCATATTATCGTTATTTACATAAAAATTTCATCTTTTTGATAAAACAGTTGAAAATTCAATTCAACATTTGATCCAAAAGGCAACGATAATTTCCATTAATTTCAAAGTGGGCGTTGTTTTTTGTTAAGTTTCACATTGATCAGCAGCAACGACATCCATATTCACCACAGAGCTGTGGTGGATACACGAAGGGCTTATTTGTGTGTGTGTGTGTGTGTGTGTGTTTGCATAAAAGAAGAGAGAATCCCTTAAAATTGAAAGAAAATTTTAGTTAAATTGCATTTCCGATTGCCAATTATCGCCAAACACATCGTTGTAGTTGACGTCAAGGTCATCGCAGTTTCCGTTTCGGCCTTGGACTGTGTGGAAGCTAAGCGAAATAGAAAGGTAATGAGAAAAGGTTCTGTTGGTCTCCTGAAAGGGAATTCTAGATGGTAGATGAGGTGACGGGGCTTTGAATGAATTGCGCTGTGAGAAATTCGTAATGTTCCAGGGGGCTGCTGGATCGTCGCTGAAAAAACTAAATAGTCTCCTGGGAGGAACTTGAAGCATGATATTTCGCTGCCCCAATAACCCTTGGGGGGTCATCGATCGTTGGTATTCAACCCAAAACTGGCAACAAAGATAAAATCATTCAGACATTCTCCACCAATTAGCTTATCGTCGCTTCAGCTTTCGTTGTCGTGCTCATCGTCGTCGGCACACTGAAACACCAATCGCCAATTGGCATTATCGCTGAGCTTATTTTAAATGTTCTCTTTATTGGTTCGATAATTCATGCCGATAAATGTACATTCGCAATGAATAAAACGTCTGATAATCGTTGTCGATAACAAAATCCAGTAGTTCAATTGGGGAGTGCTCATCGGCAAAACTCTCGTTGAATTCAAAATCGGAAAAACGGGCCGAATCGAGATCGTCACGAAGGGAAAAATCTCCATTTCAAATGTGAACGAAACTCACAATTTGCTTGCTCGGACTTTTGGAATCAATTGAATTCAAAATGAAACATTTCTTTAGAATTTCTTACGAAAAACTCGTCCCGAGCTAATTCAAAATACAATGGCGTGAATGATGAGAGAGACATTGATGAGAATCGATGAATGTTTGATGAGTTTGATGAATGGCTCCCGTTCGTGATGTTGTTATTTGAATCGATTAAGAAATTACCTTGCGACTGATGTGGTATCGCGTGAATGATCGTCTGATTGTAATTGCCAATCGGCCAGGCCGCTTGCGTGCATTGCGATGCTTCGCGGTGTTTTGGATGGATTATCCGTGTTTTCTGGGACGGTTGTGATCAAAATTGAATTGACGTAGCCATTTGAGGTGGGCACTGCTGTAGAATCGAGAAATCAAAACAAGACAAATGTTGTGAAAGAGGCTCACAGTGAGCTAGTGAAACCTTGACTTACCGCTCATCGGTGTGTAGTAGTTCCTGAACGCTTGATCCTTTGGTATGTTCGGATACAAAGTGACGCATTGACTCAGATCTTTGATGCGATCGCCCAGCGAACGGATGGCAAAATCTTTATGGCAAAACGGTTGAATCATCTTTATTTGGGGTAGTTGGTCGGCGGTGTGCTCAACCCAGGCAATGGTGATGCCACCCAATTCGGAGTCGGAGAAACGCAGCAAGAATGTTCCGGGCGGACATTTCAGAAGCATCTCTTCAGCTTGACGTTTGTTGATGAATCCAATGATCAAACCCTCGGTCCATGGTCCACGTAAATGGTCTCTGGTCAATTTCATAACCGCGTAGAACCAATCCCAGAAAGGGAAAGCTCTGTCTGGCAAAGGCTCCTTGCAGAATTGCGTCCAACTTATGGGTCGTTCTTCGACACTGAAGTTTATGTTGGTTGATCGATACAATTTCTCACCTGGAGGAAAATAACGCGGGGGTTAGGACTGAAACCTTCAGATGAGGCTGATGGAAACTTACACAAGTAATACAAATTGTCATTGGTAAGACTCCGTCCGGTTTGATAGGTGAATTTGACATTCAAGGCGTTGCCCATTTGAGGCCATGGTACACGATCGACGACAGCGAATGGGATGCGGCTCACTTCAGAGAAAGCGTTATCCCAGGTAATTGTTGCCCAGGATTGTGGCTCTTGGTTGCCATGCACAATGACAACCGCTGGCAGAGACATCACCCAAACCTGAATGAAAAAAAGTATAAAGTAACTCTCTAGCACTCGTCCCCTCCATCCACTTACATTCAACTGCATGTCCCCCGTTTGGAATTTGGACTGAAACAACAACGTAAACTTCTCGTCCATCACACTTTCCGTTCCTTTCTTCTCGGCTCGTTTGATCTTCTTCAATTGCATGTTCCTGAGAAGAAATTGAATAAGCAAGGTCTCTCCCGAAAGGCAGTTGTTCAACTAACCGTAAATTGCAAGTGAGATGTCGTGTTGATTGCTGCAATTCCAAATTGCCGGTGTGATTGAGAATCTCACCGGAGGCATCTTGTAAGGGGCTCGTGTGATTCTTCTGCTGAGCCTGGGCTTGTACTTCAGACAAAATGGTAACTGAGACCAACGGATTGTTCAAATGGATACTGGCATTGGCCAGCAATAAGCGAACGGTAGCTGAGAAACTGTCCATTGGAAAAATCAAATTAGAAAAACCACCTGGAACCAGCCGAAATTGATCCAACTTACCGAGTGTTGGTTTTCATGACCTGCGGAGGTTGCTTCTCCACAATAAAGCCGGACACAATCAAGTTTTGCAGAAGATTTGTGACATCCAAATAGGCCACCTCGAAGCCATCGCTAACGTTGCTTTGACCCTGGAAGGGGACTCTCAACTTGCGTATGGTGTCGACCAGCGTACGAGTACGCCAAATGAGTTCAGCCAGTTGCTCAAACCAGGATTGGATTTCGTCCAAAGTGTTCAGCAGCAACGGTGCACCATTTCCAGCCAGTGCTTGATCCCTTTGCCATTTGCCCAATCGCTTGTGGATGACCACTTTCTGAACGTAATTCAGAATGCCGATAATTGTGGCGATGCTCTTTGACAAATCATCTCGTCGAACATTGATGCTTTCGACCATTGCACACAATTTCCGGTTGAATTCCTCATGCAATGCCGCCTTGCGTTGTTCCACCTCTGGCGTCGATTGGAAATTGTTCAACTCCTGAATCCGTTTCGGTCCCTCATTGTAGAAGATCATGTACTTTTCCAACTCGTAGCGCAAACGATTGCAATTCTCCTCATCAATCAAAATCAACTGAGTCAGCTGCTTCAACTTTTCCACAATCTCCACAGCCTCATTGTCCAAATAGCTGACCTGCTGATTCACTTCGGCATTGTCGAGGACATGCTGCTCGTACATGAGCGCATCACAGATCTGCTTGTACACTTGCACCGGATTGTAAATGTGCTGGGTGAATGTTCGAACGGCTTCTTCGATACGATATTTTATCGAAATATTTTCCGGTTGATTGAATTCCAATTTCTTCTGTTCCAGCTCTTGGATCAAATTGTGCATGAAATTCGAGGCACGTTGCTCATATTGAGGATCATTTATGTCAATGAATTGGTCAGCTTTGATGCGATCCTCAATCCATTGGGCACACACGAATCTCACTTCCAACGGGAAATTCTCATTGTAATGCGATTTGATTTTTTCAAAGCTTGGCTGATTAATAATCCGCTCCCACATCGACATTTTGGTCCATTAAACTGCGGAGAAGCAAATAAACAAACATTTAGTTCATTTGAAAAGAAACTATCGTCACGGGAACGGCACATGCGCAATGAAGACTCATTTTCGAGCTTTTTAACGCGAATTGGCCTTGAGTTCAAATCAACACCACCGCGAAATCGGTTATTGATTTGAATGCGGAGGAAGGATCAGCGATTCGCATAGAAACGAAATCGATTGACTTTTCAAGAGGTTTCAGAGAGGGACAAGTGCTCGAAGGCAGATTTGAAGTACACATTTAATGCGATTATACTCTTCACTCGACGATGAACTCTGACCGTTTTTTGCTTTTCGTCGTTTTTTTTGCGCTCAAACGATGAGCTGTTTATCAGACAAGTTCTCAATGAAGGCAACAACAAGCCATCCCAAAGAGTGAAGCGAACAGCAGCGAACTGCGAATAAACATTCTGAATCGATGATTGGCATTTTGCGAGACAATCAAAACGAATGAAATAAACCGAATCTCTGGTCTGTGCCAACAACAAATGCAACTGCTGATCGATCAGAAAATTGCAACTCAAAATATTGCTTGTTGATTCACAACGTTGCTCCGCACTTGTCGAGGGTATCGATTGATTTCCGCCTAGACATTGCACTGCTACCACAAGACACATTCAACAGTTAATTCAACACCCATTACACCACCGTCGTCGCTAACGCTAACAAAACGATAAACACAATCCACCAATCAATGTGATGATATCATTGAAGATGATGGAAATAAACCACATGTGATATCCAGTTGAACTCGTTCGATATTTAATTGCTTTAAAATTACACAATATTCCGAATGTACGCAAGCCGCTGGTATTTGCGTACACAAAATTTTCTGATTCAATTTGAAAATTCGTAATGCAAAGAAATCGAAACAAAAATGTCCGCAAACGATTCACGGCAAATCGCCTCGGCCGATAAGTCCAAAAGCAACACACGAAACAAACACACAAAAAAAATAACAGTGAATGATTGAGGCGACTCCGAAGAGAACGCAAAAAAGAAAACGAGAAAAAAAATTTGCTCGCAAAACGATTCGGTTCGTACCTTATTCGACGCAACGCTGAAATATTAATGGATGATTCGTCAGGCGTTCGTTCTATGGCCGTTTTGTTCAAAACTGTGCGATCGTATATCGAGCCCGTGCGTGTTGGATACAACAAACGATGTTGAAGCGGAGAACAACAAGGAGAGAGGAAGAAAAAAACGAAAAAAAGAAAAATGCCAAAGCGAAAAGAGAAAAGAATAATTTTGAATAAATTTTCGTGGTGCGATGCCGATGGACTTCTTTTTTTTCGAAGCTTTGAAAATTTGAATACCGTTTCTTTTCTATCGCGTCTTGTTTGTACCTTCTTTCAATTCAATTTGAAAACGCACACAATGCACCAATGTCCACAGAGATACACTATCGATGCACTTATCGCCTTCTAATCAAACGATTCTTAGAACAGTTTCTTCTTTTTCTTTCAAATTCAAGAGAATTCTTGCCTTTGCCTTGCTGCTGCAACACTTGACAATAGACTTATGTCAACATGCACTTGATTCGTTTTGTCCCTTTCTCGCTGCCGTTCATTTGATCATGATTTTGTTGTGTCGAATGATGTTTTGACTTTTGACTATGTTGACTGTCATTCAATTGACGGTCGGTGTATACACGATGGTGTGGGTGTTGCATGACATTCAACGGTATTTTCCTCATTCCACCAGCGAATGGATCGTTTCACTGAGAGAATTCGCCTCAAACACACCTATCGTTCTCTTCTCATTCCAACGCGACCACATTCGCAGCTCAATAGCTATATGGCAATCGAATGGCGATTCAAAAGCGCGTGGGTGACCTTCAAACCGCTAACCGTCATGCATACGAAGCAATTTGGTCTGTCGGTATGCAGATCCACACGCGGTCGGTCCAAAAACCGTGGACGAATGTTTTGCGTTACTCGATGCTTTTGATAAACATTGCATTCGATTATGTAAACAACACCGAATGAGCCACCGTTGACACGGCCGTTTCAATGCATTTATTTTTGTTTGCTTTAAATATAGCCGTAGGCTTGACTTTCGGGCTGCGTTTGATCTCAACCGTTGCGGAATGTTCGTGATGATGGTCTGATGGTTGATTTCGGTTCGAATCAAGGACATTGGCTTCTGATAATCGATATTTCCGAGGCTTTCGAGGAAATCCCTCGATGCATTCAGAATGAAGTGTTTCAGGTGAAATGGAATGCGTGATGAACACGGTTTGAACAGAAGTTGGGGGTTTTGCTCGTATCTACGGTAACTACGACTGTATCGGATGGGGGTGGTGTGATGTTGCGCAATAACTTTTGTCTTTCATATTCCATCCCGATAGTGGCTGGGAATTATGATGAACTTGGAATGATTGATGTAGTTTTAGATAGATTCGTTGGCATCGTCCGCACCTTCTTTTGTTTCTGGAGAACACCCTAGAGGTGATCTTGCAGCGATGCATCCAGCGCAAATTCGGACTTTGCGAATTAAATGATCAGCTCTGACGCACTCTTCGCCAACGCCAGCCACTCGATTGGCATTTAAAATTCCGTAAAGAAAAATTCCAAAATGCTTTTAATTTATTTTAATTTATTTAGTTTGTTTCATTTTTCTTCATCTTCTCATCTCTCAAAACTCTAGTCAGTTTGACATAAATGTTTGTGGATTGTGTGTCATTCACTACATTTATTTACGCTAATAATGTTTCATCATTGTCTCAATGCTAATTACGGTTCCAACGAAGATTTTCGGTAATATTTTTGTTTGTTCGTCAAAACTGTTCAATTCAAATAACAATTAAAAAACAAAGAAAAAAAAAACAATAAAAAATTGTACGACCTTGGGCAAGGATGTGTTTGTGGAATGAGAATGTGTATGTCTGTGTGTATGTGCCAATGTGAATGGACCAAAATATGAAGCTGTGTTGCTTGACGATTGACGAACAGCAAAAGTAGAAATTTACAAAATATTGTTGAAATGAACATTGTTGAGGTGACAAAATACAAATATCCTCCACGGTCTGGTCGAGGGCAAATAATATTGAAATTGATTTCGCTAGAAATTTTCCTTAAACGTTTAGAGCTTTAAGAGCTAAGTCTCTGAATATTTTTCCTTTGAAGTTTTTTTTTTTTATTATTTATGGTAGATTCTGCCTATTTTTTTTTTGGTTGTTTTTTTAGTTCTTTGCTTGAATATTCATTCGAGATATTTTTAAGTTTTCTTTTTTTCATTTCCTCTCGGAAATACGTTCACATAACATGCTGCGCATAAATAACACTTTATTTTTTACAAGATTTTATTTTTTTATTTTTTCTTTTCGATATTTTAATGATAAATTTTAAAATAAAAATGAAAAAAATTAAATTTGAACGTGGTTGGTGTCGTTTCAAAGTTGCTATTCCGTCAGCAATGGATTAACGTTCATCAGGAATTTGCCATTCACCTCGCTGACGGCGAGGATCCACTCCGGTATTTTTTGAAAGACACCGACGTTCGAGTCAAATGCCGCGGCGATTTTCAATCGAATAACCCAAAAGCCTAATCTGAGATTTTGTTGGCTGGCGATCGATCGGCGACCATTCAACTCTTGCAATCACTGCCATTTCGAAGTTCGAAATTCGAAAAATAAAACGGTGGAAAAAACAAAAGAAAAACAAAAGACAGACTAATTTTATTTTGAAATATTTGCTAAATTTCAATTTTCTCATTTTTAATTCAAGATTTCTCTGTGTGGGTTTTAGAATAGTCAGTAAATCGAATGAATCGAATAGTCGATTCGAAGTTCGTGCAAGAACTATGTTCGCTGACTATTGTTTTTAGAATCGCAAAATTCACTCTACAAACTAGCTTAAGAAAGAGAATTAGTGGGTTTCTGTTTTTTGCGGAATTTCTTTCTTCATTTATTTATTTGAATTCTTTTTTTTTTTATAATTTATATATAATATTTTCTTTGCCATAATTTAATAATAAATTTGTAAATCGAAGGATGAAAAGAAAATGAAATTATTATGATAAAAATTATTTATAAATTAAGGACTCTGTTTGATTATTTGGAAAAACAAAAATAAAAAATTAATAAAATAATTTGGGTTTTGTAGACGAATCCGGCAAAGCCGATCAAAAGCCACAACAAAAATGAAAACGAAACGATAAAATATTTTCCACAAACAAGTGATGGCGCTCGAATCGCATTGTGAGGAAAGTCTTCATTCGTTTGTTTTGCCCGTTCAGTGGAACCAAATCGAACAGTAAATGTGACGCACGGAGCAATTCAAAACTAAGCTCAGGGCTTCTGCGGCGAGCGACGCAGGCAACATCGAGCATGTATTTCGTTGGATGTCTGAGTCGCTTCGAACACATTTGCTTTTTTTGGGGAGGCGACTAAATTTAAATTTATTACAAATTACGCATTAACATTAATTGGAATAAAAGGCTATTCGGGATTAATTTAAATATTTGCGTTCACGTTTCGAGGTGAATGCCACACACACACACATCTCGAGACTGCTATCCAATCCGCGAAAATAATAACCGACGACATTGAGACTGGATTGTTTTCCATTTGTTGTTTTTTTTTTCACTTTTGTTGTTGTTGTTATTCTTTTTGTACTGTTTCTTGTTGTTTTCGTTCGTGGTCGGGGCGTAAAACCCCGAAATCAAATTTCAAATGCAAATTAACAAATCATTTTGATTTCTCTGCAGTTTTTCGGTTGTGCACACAAAAAGCATTCGCCTCAAAACAATTGGACGCCTTTCGTTTCCGTAGCATTTTTCACTTTATTTTTGATTTTCTTTTTTTTTTTTGTTTATTTCTCCTTGTTTTTCTTTTTTTCCTTGCGTTTTCTTTTCAATTCTCAATCAAAAACCAAATAAAACAGACAAATATTCATGAATGACGATTATATTCAAAATTGTAAATTCAAATAAAAATTGACAAAATCAAAACAGACATTTACGTTCTATAATAGTATAATTACCAATAATAAAAATAACATAATATTTGTTTAATTATAATTATATTTATTTTTTAATTTATTTATTTCCTTTTTTTGTTGTTGTTTTCATTTTTTTTTTCGTTTTAAAATGATTTCGTTTCCTCAAGGGAACAATAACCCAACAGTTTAAATTGCCCATTTCGGTCGACGGCCAAGGGGGTACTTCAAGCGATTAGGAACATTTTTCTCGCCTTTAATTTCTCTTTCACCAAATTATTGGACATTTCAAACATCGATATTTGATTATCGAATATCGAGTCTTTGAATCGAATCGAATGAATCAGCTAGTCGAACCCATTCCTCGTAGACGTTAAATCTCTTATCAAGCACTATTCTAAAATCTGATCAACCGGAAACCACCGAAAAGAATACAAAAAAAAAATTATGCAAATTTCCAATTGAAACAATAAATTTCAAATTTAAAAGAATAAAAAAATAATAAATTGAAATAAAATGGAAAATCAAGAGCTGAAGAATAAAACCAAGAAAATCGTTGACCGAAAGGACATTGAGATCGAAGCTGATTCAACGTTTCCCATCAATCCATTGAAATGCGTTAAAATGTCAACAATATTTGCTGAATTGAATTTTTGTGTGTTCGTGTGTGTGTGTGTGTAAGTGTGTGTATGTGTGTGTGTGCTAATCGTAAAATGCATAACCGGCCATTGGACAACAGTACACCAATATGGTCGGCCTATTTGGTCGC
>JANSTV010047818.1:0-14890 GCA_027564135.1 Lestremia cinerea
TCACCTTCTTGTGCACATTCAAATACACCGTTCAATCGCACCGTCACGCGTCGCATCGCCGTCCACCGTCCTCACAGTAAACACAGCCACACACAATGCCGCTCACTGCCGTCGCTGCCGCCGTCACCGTTCGCGCCGCAGCATTGTGCAAAATATTGTAGACGAGAATAAAGACTTCAGAAACTAGAAACAAACATTCAGTTGTAATCAGTGATCGAATGAGAGAAGATTCAAATTAGTGCTTGTTGATCGCAACAGTGACTTTTGTTTTCAAACAAATTTTTCTTTTCGAATTCAATTTTCTTGTAATATTTCTCTTTTGTTTCTTTGAAAAATAAACGGATTTTTTTTTTTTCAAAAAAAAAATTAAAAATTTTACCGGATTTTTCGCCGAATCGATCGTTTGTTTTGTGTGCAAATTCCGCAAAGAAAAGAAAACGGGAAAATTTCTTCTCAAAGCAAGACTTTTGAGAACTTCCAAAAGCAGTGAACAGAACCGCCCTGGGGAAGTGTTCCGGTGCAGTTTTGGACAGTTGCATGTGATCAACGTTGGGAATAGGAAATCTTGAGGATCATTTGGTGCATCTTGCTCGACGATTCAGGTAACTTTTCCACCGCCAATTGTTTATCGCTTCATTTGACTTCGTGTTTGGCTGTTGATCGTTTTGTTGTTGTTGTGATCGTTGCAATCGGATTCGGTGCGAAATTCGAAAGTTTCGATTGAATTGTCGCGCATTTTTCGTCATGCATTTGTCAGGCCGAACCGAATCAGGTCAAAGATTGGTCAAGCAATTCCGGTTGAGCATCTGCATTGCGTTGGGCCTCGTTAATGACGATTTAATTGACGGGGCCACTGTGTTAATTGGCGGACGAGCTTTCTTTCGTTCGAAATTCTTCCGAATGGAAATCGAAAAGCTGACGAATCCACTCTCCTCGCAGGTTATTGATCGGGCTCAACCAGTCCACAACTGATGTCCCGTTTTGTTTGCGATTCTCATAATTTCCATAAGAGATTCGTCAAAACACGCAAATGTTATCGGAATTTCGCCGTGTTTTCGTCAGTTTGGCTGTGTGTCGCGCCGAAGAGCCAAAATGAAGCCGGTCAATGTTTACCTAATGAATGATGATGATATTCGCAAATTAGCCGAGAATGGCACAGTTTGCTGAAAACTCGTCGATCGGGTTCCGTCATGAATTGCCGTGATTTATCGATATATTCCGAATCGGAGACGGCTTTCGGTTAAATAATCGACGATAATCATCGCGCCCGACAGCTCATCCACACACCGATCGTGTGTGCCATTCATCGGCTATTGTCACTCGACTTGCATATGAATGACGATATCGAGTTGTGATTTCCATTCGACGCGGAAGTTGTCTCTTTGAAATGTTGATGTTTGCCTGCGCTCGAGTTGAAAGTGAGAGTGAAAAAACGGCTCAACGAGAGAAATATTTCGACAATCCGCGGATGACGATGCCAACGACGACGAGTACGACGACGGCGGCGACAAACGACACCGACGACGTCGTTCGACCGAAATAGAAGAACAAAAAAAAAATGCGCTAAAAACTGTTTGTTTACTCGAGTAATCGTGCAACGATCATCATGTCGATGGTTATTTAATCGATGCCACGATGATTTTCGAAAAACACAAAAATCGGCGATTTTTTGTTGTTTTTTCCTCTCTTTTGCGTTTTCTTCTTCCATTGCGTCGTGTTTCATTTGAAAACCACTCGAATGCGTCAAAATAAGCACTCAATGGCTTTGCGACTGGAATGTGGGCAAACAGTTTCGAATTCGGTGAAGATAATTGGAACGACTGATGACGTCGACCATTGAGCAGGAAGTCGATGATTTTCGAGTGATCTTCAATTAAGTGGATTTTCTGGGCAATCAAAAATTGTTGCGCGATTTTTCGCAACGTAACATCCTGGTCGCCAATCATTGGTTCGTTTTGATCGGCATTTCTGCAGGGCACATCAAACACGTCTGATGTATTTCGAATCGTCCGAAAGCGAGATGTTGTCAATGCACTACTTGCGGGGTGGCGCGGCAAGGGGAGTGTCTGGTGAGACGATCAATCATTCGAAATTCCCGAGACAATGCTGCGACTGGTTCGTTTCCTTAAGCCGGTGATGACGAGAAGAATCAACGGTGTGGGGAAGTCCAAATGACCGAAACACCTTTTGGTGTGAAATCTGATTTGTCGCTTTGACTCAGCAGTCGATAGGCAAGCTTTGATTGACCGTCATTCTAATTCGGATCACTTGGCACTTGTGACTTTGAAACAGTCACCGGTGCGAAGATCGTTGAGAGCTCCAACGGCCAATTAAGATCATTCTCTTTGACGGATGAAACCAGTTCGCAAACGGGCCGACGGACAATGCAAAGTGCATAAATCTCGAGAACAATACCGGTGCCAAATGGCATTTGTTCCAAAATGCTCCGTTTGACGCTAATCGTTTCGCCACAAATCGTCCTAAATGAGATGATGGAATACTTGTTTGCAGTTGATGTCATCGCTAAATTTACACGAAATTTCACGGCTAAATTCTAAAAAAAAACAACGGTCAACTGCGTCGGTCAAAGCAGCATCCCAACATTCGAATCGCATCAATCTGAGTGTTTGTTGTGCAGAAATGAATTTAAATGAGCGCACATTGGCAGAGCCGTCATCATCGGCTCACCGCCGAAACAATCAAGTCGAATTTTAGGTTTTTTTTTCTAAAATTTTTTTTTCAAATATTTTTTTTTGTGTTTTTTCCAGAAAAAATATTCATCAAAAACTAGAAGAATACGATAACGCTCACACAGCCTCGATAGAACGGACGAAACCGACATCGAGACTATTAATTTAATCTGAATGACGCCAATGCGACGTGAAGACGAACGTATGAGCAAAACTTAGTCGACAGCGCAGACAGACAAGAGCTAAAGCGACCGAACTGAACGAGGAGAGATAGAAGAAGGAGACGGAGATATTGTCAAACAGGAAGATATAGCGCGTTGTGCGTTTTTTTTGCGCTTGTCCGATCAATAATTAAATGTGTTTTGTGTGAATTAATTCAATTAATTTATGTGAATTTTCGAATTTCGAACGAAAACTGATCAGCGACCGAAACACTTGAGGGATTCGGTTCGGCGGAAGGAGCATCAAAGCAGGTTTCAAGCGTTTTCTTCCTGGGCATATTGTCACCACGCGCCATGAGAATCATGTGGCAGGTACGAGCATTGGCCATCAGCGTGTTTGTCGTCATTCTGGAGAGTGTCACAGGCGATCAATACGACGGTCAAATCAGTTTGTACAGCAAAAGGTGAGTGAAGAGAGATTTTCGGTTCGGCGCCCTTGGCTGCACCATCGATTTATCAAACAGGTTCCATTCGGCGACGTCAACTTCGATGTATCGTAAATTTATCTCAACTCATTTGTTTCCCATCGATTCACTCAAAAAGCCATCGCCAGAGCGAGCGACACACGAAAAAAACGACCATTCGCGAACTGAAATCTCTTTGAATTTCTTGAATTGTTCCCAATTTGAGCGCGGCGACACCGCGACAGACGAGACAGTCGGAAAGCATTGGCGACAGCAATTAGTTTATGCCAAAAAAGAAAAGAAGGAAACGTAATCAAAAACGGTTTAGGCTTTTTCCAATACTGCATCTGTTGATTGATATTCGACTTAATTTCTCTTGGCGCATCAGTCAGTCATCGGCCCCGGTCATGGAATCTCCATCTGGTTTTGAGCAGATTAACGGCTCGCAAATCACAATGACAAATGGATGCAAAGGCCAAAGTCGCCGGTAATCGACGTTTTCCATCGATTGCTGCGTTGTTCAAATCGATATACTTTGCATATTGGCTGGCTGAGACCTGAGAGATGAACAACATGCCAACATCGCCAACCGTCTCTTCGAGCACCTGAGTTTTGCCAGCGAGACGATTCCCATATAGAATTCCCGTAATTCGTGTTTAAACCACGCGATGCGAGAACGATCGAGACACAATCGCTGCCAATCACAGCAAAAGAGTGTGTTCAGTAGGCAGCTAATTGACATTCAAGTTATTCCATTTGGCGGAATGTCAATAAATTGACGATCATGTCTGAGCGCTCAACGGACTGGCAACAATATCAACCAGTCGCTTGAACGTTGCTCACTTATTCGAATGGCAATGACGGGGGGCGGCTATGGGAACACCAGACTAGGACGCGCCAAACTGCGGTTTGGATTTGCTATGCGTGCGCTAAATGGCGATCGTTCAAGTCTGATGTTCCCATAGCCGCCCCGTCGTTGCCTCGAATCATTGTCTGTTTGCGTGGAAATTCATTGTCATTTCGGGGGAAATGTGTCACAGAGCCACGCATGTCATGTGCGTTGCTAAACCGCATCGATTGCAATGCGCTTATTATTTATTGAATCGCAATGCACCGCAAGAGCTATTGTTGGGTGTGCGAACGCAGACATTGCCGTTGTGTGTAAATCGAAATGGGGTCTGCTATTGACATGCCACCGATTCTCAGATTCATTCGAATCGACGGTGCGCATGAAACGCCTTCGGAATTTCGATTCCATCATACGGGTTTCGAGTTGATGAATGCAATTCCGTTGTTTGAAAGTCGATTGCATATCGAGTTCGAAGTCTTCCAACCAGTCTGCATGACCTTGATTCCATGCTAAATCATTGATAAAAACGAAAGAGAAAAAATCAAGTGAGTTCATTTCACAAAAGCGATCTTTCAGTGAATGCGCAACTTGTATTCAACACTGCTTCTGGGCGTCGTCGTCGTCACCGTCGTCATCGTTGCCCAGAACCATTGTACCGTGAATGAGTTTTGCACGCATTCATTTTGTCAACGCTCGTGTGCCGCTTGTTCGTCATAAATCCAAAGTATGTGCGTGACATTGAATCGAACCGTTTCAGAACATTTGAATGGTCAAATGGCGGTTCCGTCAAGGCCAACATAACGGTCGATTGCATAAACGATGTAATCTTCCATATTTCAATCGAAGCGAATCTATTTGCACTTTGGGCCACGATTTTTCATCGGTGACATTTCATTGACGGTGCCAAATTCGTTGAATGTCCAAAGTGGAATCACCATTCCAGATCGATTGGTCATTCTGAAAGCGTGAGTGAACGCGCGCCGGCTTGCTTTGGCATTCCACACCCAAAAAAAACCTCTGCAATTTTCATTTCCGCATATATCGATTCTCTAACAGTTTAGCATTTCGATTCTATCAATTTTGCAGATACAACAATCTGAATGTGGACACCATTCTGTCGAGTGACCGACTCGTTACCAATTACGTCGAATGCTTGTTGAGCCGCAAACCATGCCCGCCCGAAGGAAAGGATCTGAAACGTAAGTCAAGTTTTGTTGCGATTTGCTTTGGTATCTGTCGGTGAATCGACCAGCAAACAGCCGGCCTAAACTGAATCGTATGCCATTGTCATTGATGAGTGTGTTAAACCAGGAACGGGACCAGATCCAGTTTGTAATTGAGTCGATGTGCTTATCAATCAAACGGTGATTATGCGAGCCATTAATCTATCGATTCGTAATCCTTTCAACTCGTTTTCTGCGCATCAACCGATATCCGATTCGCATCAATGGGCAGTGGCCGGCAATCAATTGAAATTCAAATCCAAATGGCTCCAGTGATTTACATAAAGCCATCGAAAGTGAGAGATACCCATGCGATCATCGATCGTGAATCGCAACACACACACCAGCACACATATCAGACACCGTCACATACTGCTGCTGGTGCTGTCTACCGGACACCGTAAATGGTCAAATGACCGTTGATTGTGATGTGCAACGATGGCTCTCAAGCAAATCATTGTTCTGCACTCCGGCACCAGACCATCTGCACAGCGAAATATATGTCAAAGTCATCGTCACTTTTTGCTATCGCGTTCGCCATCGTTTACCTTGCATCATTCTCCATAGTAATAGGCCAATCAACCTGATTGCCACACATTAAACGTTGAATATTTATCTGCCCGTCAATCTATTGGAGGCTGATGCCCTGTGCGATAGTCGCTGTCAGCTTCTGGGAGCAATCGGAGAGTGGGTGTGTCAGAATGCGGTTGGACTCCTGGAATGCTCCGCGGGTTCTCCGCGCAGCGTCCACCAATCCAAAGTAGTTGCGTGAGAAAACACCCGTCACAGCAAAACCACCGTTTCCATTCCGTGTTGCCGTTCCGTTGTGTCCGAGAGCCATCCGAAAGGCATACCATTAACCATTATGCGATGCAAACAATGATGTGCAAACAATTGTCATTTGATTTTCAAAAACGAAATCGACAATTTTCGTTCGGAAATGTGCTCGGCTGTACGATTGTGTTGTGATGACCTTAGACAATAAACGCTTTTGCCGGTGAGTGTCGGTTTTGGCGATGATTATACAACACTTTTCCACCTCTGTTTTGCCAGTTTTTCGTTGTTGTTGTTTGTGCTTCGTTTTCTTTCGAAAAAAAAATTGGTGAAAAAAAGCAACATTTTAACATCAATTGAACATTATTTCGATTAAAATAATTGGATTTATGTGGCAAATGCGAAACGAAGCGAAGGGAACGGGTCGATCGTGTGAATGGGTTGCCGTCGTGTCGATGGTGCCAAAATTGATGAATGGAAAATGATCGTGGCCACAAGCAAAAGGTCATTCAAGATATGAATTGTTTATCAACGCAAAACATCGCTCTGAATTTGAATTGGCATTCGGAAGGAAGGCGATTCGACCGAGTTGATTCACAAGTAACGACGCAACGAGTCGTGAATGTTCTTCGTTCCGTCGATGGTTTGGCCCTCTGCAGTTACTAAAAGTTCTCTTCAAATGGAAATATTCAAATATCAAGGCGATGTGCGACCGATACTGAAAATGGGTCATTGGCAACGGCAACACATCAAATGACATGCACGAAGATGCCGCAGCTTGGTCTGTCATCTCGTCGATCAGATGCATGAACACGAACGCACGTTTTTGCTGTCGCGCGATTTGGTTTCAATTTTATATATTTCTTTGAGTGGTTTTTTTTTGTTCCAACATCTTTTCCTTTCGATCGTGTGTGTTGCTTCTTCGGGCCAGCCTCTGAGCACCTCAATCCACCGTAAATGGAAGTCACATTGACATTCGATCTATGGCCGGTTTGCGAGATGGAAAAACTTGTTCGAAATCCAATGAAATGTTCATGTTAATGGCCATTTGTACAGATTAGTACCGACGGGCAGCTTGAGCCACATGGCTCACGGCACACGGCATCGAAATCAATCATCACAGCCGTTGCTATCGTCGCAAAACGAATTAACATTTTTAATCGAAATTGAACTGAATTGAAATGCTAAATTATGAAGATTTTGGTGAGAAAGGATTTAGTCAACGGATCGGTTGGATGGTTCAGGCGCGCTCCACTCGATCGTGTGACAACCGAATTGAATGATTCAAGCGACAAACTCACCGCTTCGACTAATGATTCGGATTAAATCGGAAAATAAATGATAACAATTTGGGCGATGCCATCGGAATGCCAGCTGATGCTTTTCAAAGCATTCTCGGAATGGCTGGTTCACGCGCCTGACAAAACACAACCGGTATTCAACGATGGAATCTTTTCCGTGAATCACACATTTCACCCGAGACCGACCAGCCCCACATAGTCGGAAACTCATTAACGTCCAGTCCGATCAGTGATCGATCGCCGGGGCTTTGTGTCAGTGCAAATAGCTTTCAATGATCGCGATTAAAATTAATAACAACAATCAGCAGTCGATTTGTGTGCGTCGATGGGAAGAAAAAATTCCGAAAAGAAAAAAAACTCAAATGAAACGACAACAACATCGTTTTCAATAAACGGCGAATCAAGCAGCACCGACAGCACCGTAATCTGCTTAATACGCGATTGGCGCGCGATTGGTTGTATTCGAAAATTGAAAAATCAATCAATTCATAATTGCTAATGTTATTGGCTATGCGCAAATGCAAATGTGAGCGGTGGCTTGTGCGAACGGGCGCGCACAGTCGCGTACTTGGTCGTTTCACTTGTCGGGTGACATCGTGTCATCGGCGGTGTGTTTGCGATGCGACGAATCATTGGACGAATAAATTCCAAATGGGAAAACATAAATTTTCAAGTTGAGCGCGCGCTGAACGCGAAATCGATTCGAATGGAATCGAGGAGACAAGACAAGTCGTGAATAATTTATTTCAACGACGGGAAAATAACATGCCTTGGCGCATTGTTGACGTATTTGCGCAGTGATTGAGGGGACAAAAGGCACTTGAGCTGCTCCACGGATGTCGACCAATCAACACTTGAATGGCGTTTCGAGTGAGTCTCGATGCGGCGGTCCATTTGTGTGTCGAATGAGAGAGAACAAACACTTTGGGTGACAGGTGATTTATTGGCGGTGAGCGCCAGCTGCTTTTTTCGGGAGATTTTCAAGCGAAATACTATTCAAGAAGAAGAGGTGATGAAAAAATCGGACAAAAAAAAAACAGCAAATTCGGCGGAAAGAGAATTCACACGAGAAGCAGACTAAAACAATAGCCCATAACATGCTAGACAATGATTCTGTATGAGAATGTTGTGTGTTCACTGAATCGATTACACTTGTGCTCAAGGCTACGCGTCGTGACTGCTACGGCAGTTATAGCATCGGAACGCAGAGACACACGGAAATTTCATACTTTGCCATATGAACGATGTGCGGCTTTCAATTAACGAATCTCAACGATGCGGCATGGCGATGCGACATGCATTCCAAATGCAATATCAAATCGAATAAAACAAAAGTGATGCTTGATTCGCCGGCGCGACCACCATTGTTGCCGGGCTGCATTAAGTCTGACCGTTTTGAAGAGCTCCGATTCAATTAACGGCCACCAATCGAACGATCGACAGACAACTCGTTCTTTGAGAATCCCGAGCCTCGATTGAATATTCATTTGGAAGCGATCTGATGGAATATTGTGCGGAACGCGGTTGCTGTGCGTCAACTGGTTCGCACTCGCACGAAACTCGTCTCGATTTCCATATATAACGTCCATATCTCAAACGAAAATCACACGACGTACTGCGTTATTGCCTACGATCGACGGATAAGGAAACGCCCGTGTGGCTACTGGATTACGCATCAGTTGCTATTCAAATGGTCAACCGCACACCGTCCTCTTGTACGAGTGGTCAATCCACTGTCTATTCGGTGTTGGTTTACACCTTCGGACCGTCTAATTCGCATTTTCGCATTTCGTCAAAACAATCGGGGACGTCCTTGAACTTTGGTATTCCGCTTTCTTTTTCTTTTTTTTCTTTTTTTTTTATTTTTTGCCGTTGCCGGCGCCGCTCGCGCTCGCTCAACCTCAACGAAAAGCATATGGGCCGCACCACACTCGCATTCCATTTCGGTTCGTGGATAATTCAGTCGATCAACGTTCGCAATATGCACTTGGCAAATCGAATGAAAGTCGGTCGATGCATTGTTTGTTTGTCTGCGGAGTGTTGGAGGTGATTCGGAATGTGTGGAATGTGTCGTAGCGGAAACCGGTCGACCAGTTTCTGTTTCGATTGATTGGGAGTAGCGAGGATGTTGGTTGGCAGATTTTTGTGGAGAATCCTCGATTAGAATCGGACTACCAATTTTGTTGGGGGATTCTTTACACCATAAATCCATCTACCTCTGCCGGAGGGAACGCTGATGGACTCGAGGTGAACGAGGCGGGTATCGTGCTTTGCGCCGCTACACTCTATCAAGCTCTCCAGCTGATGGTTCGCGTCGATGCGCCCGATGTCTCGAGCATTGTTCATAAAGTACACCTGCATGAAGATGAGCCAATCAAACGTCCATTGGTTTTCATGCAGAACTCAGACCAGCAGATCGGACCTCTTCACCAAGCACACCGTTGCGGTTCCTATGAACACCAATCTCTCCTGAATTCCTTCTTATTGGCATTTCTGTTCGGCTTCTGTTCGGCTTCTGTTTGGCTTTTTTTACGACTCTTGGAAATCAATTAGAATCCAACCACCGAGATTAGTAGTAGTGGTATTCTAATCGATGAAATCATCAAAGAAGCCGAATAGAAATGTCAAAGAGAGGCGAATAAGAGGAAATCGGTGACTGAATAGAACGGAAGCTTCTCAAGCATGATGATTCATAAGCTTAGCATATCGAAGTCAACTGGATTGGAATGCAATGCGTATAAGAGACCAAATCCATTCGTTATCAACAGCCAGGCTTGAAGATCTTTCTGTAGTTTATCGATTGGGACTGATGAGGTACATTGCTACATTGCTTTCTCGATCTGTTTGCGTCCTTCGCTGGGAAAATTGTTAAAAAATCATTCAAGAACGACCAATGCGACGGATGTGTTCTGCTTCCCATTTGCACCCGAGAAGCTTCGCACGTCCGTCACGTGTGACACTGCACATGATAGTCACATCGAGGTTAATCAACGGTCAACGGAGAAGAGTTCGCCAGTATTCGCTCGCTGGGGTCGACCCCGTTGGCCATATCATTCGTGAAGCAGTTGACATTTCTCTTGTTAGCCATTTGTTTCTGTCCAAATTATCAAATCAACGCATACCTCGTGCCGGCTCATAATCAATTCTTAAATTGACCGAAGGTTGCCCATTTGAATAATACTGATTGAAGGATGATCTTCTGAAATGACAATCAATAATTTCGTTGTCGTTTGTCAGTCGCTTGAAAAGATGATATTTTTGCGACGCGAATAGTTTTTTTTTCGCGTTTTCGATTCGACTATTCGGCTTGTTCAAAACGCCGACTGTTGAACAAATGTCGAAAATAGCTGCTGGGCGATTGATTAATTTGCAAAATTTGCATTTAGGCGCCGCAATGATCTGAGCTCTGTGCGACTCATACTGGCTGTGTGACTCAGTTGATTTTTGCTGGGGCATTCCGTGACTGAGCGCCAGTCATTTTTCGTTCATGTTTTTGTATTCTTCCACAAAATGCCATGAAATCGTTGTGAATTTATTGAATTGCAAATAAACGCGCAATTGATGGCCGAGTTGCGGATGCATCATGATTTACCTGTTTCCTGAGACGCCTTCCGCCGTCATGGTTCAATTGACGACCCCAAACGATGGAATTCATCAATTCACCAACGCGTTATACAGCTCGAGTTGGTCCGTTGTATGGCCCTACCCAATCGTAAATACTGCTCTTTTTCGGTTGCATCGAATTTCGGGCTCAATTTGCTTCGGACTGATCGGAGAATAAGCGACCGAATAAGCTGTTTTCGCACGCAGCTTGCGGTTTATTGATGAAACGGCAAGCAATAAGGTGCGAAAATGGAAGGCCATCAATCCAACTGCTCGAACAAGGCACGCGTTCACTCGATCCGAATGCAATTATGGTGTGAATGCCGTCGACCACACCGTAATCGCCTACGCGGCGTCCGGTGACAATCTGTTTTCGCTTCGAGTTCGCCGCATTTTATTACGGCCGTCCGGGCAATTCACCCAAAACATCAGCATGGCCACCTTTGATCGTCTCCAAATAAAAACCTTTAGACTTTAGCTATCGCAGTCTGGCCAAAAAAAATCTCCGCAAAAGTCAAGGCGATAGTCAAAATCTATTAAAAACAACCCAAGCATTTCAAACACTCTGACGATCTCAAGCTAGTCAAGTCATTGCGGTTTGGATGCTGTCGATTTGCATGTTTTGAAATTTGTCTCTGACGCGAAGCTTTTTCAGCGTTTCGCGCATTGTTTTTCAAATTTGCCACTTTTAATAGGAAATTCGCGACAGAGTGAAAGATTTATCGTCGGCTTCAGTCAATAAAGATACATTTTACGGTCCACTTTGGCCGCTGACAGATCGCAAACGAGTTGAAGCATTCGCATTCCTAGACATTTCGTCGTAAATTGGCTGACTCCTGTCGTGACAATGTTTCGAGAATATGTGGCCTGGACGCACTCCATGAACAGATACAACCCGTCGATTCAACGGTCAGCATCCCCGCTCCCCAAGATGCTGATATGTTGCTCATTTTGCATTTGAATCGCTCAGCAGCAACTTCTCCACTTGACTACTTTATTATGAAGTCTGTCGAATCGAAAGCGATAAATTGTATTCACGAATTGCGTGTTTGCAAAGTTAGTCGTTGCGGAAAAGATGCTTTTTGCGTCAGATGTACGCTGGTAGGTTAGAACGTCATTCCCGTCGAACTGGTTCGCACTGGCTCATCGAGTCAACATTGAAAAGGTCGCAGGCATTCGGAATCTTCCCGAAGCGAGCACAAAACGAAAACGAAGCGAAGGTTCATCGGAATTTCAAAAGCGATTCAAGCGAATCGTTGAGTATTCCGCAAAGTGCATATTCACAAGGCGTGGATATCGAATGAATCGATTTCGGTGAGCGGATATGCCCGTTCCTTTTGACATGACTCGCCACATTGGAACGGAAACTCAAGCAAACGTTCCATTCTCACTCAATTATCGCCCAGTTGCCACCACTCGCAGTTCACTGGTCGACCAGATGCCGATGAGTTTCATGGCACTCGGTTTGCCAGAACAGCACTTCAAACCGGCACATCAGCCAATTGTTGCTTCTTTTTCGACATTTTCATTGAAATCCATTCCAACAATTACATGCGCCGTAAATAACATGTCATTATCCGGTTATGATAGTCCCTTAGAGCTTCGCTGAACGTACAATGTCGACGCGATCCAATGTTGCGGTTCACAGTCGGTCAGTTTGCGATTCGTTTTCGTCGATGATTCGACGAAATACGAACCGAATTTCGAGAAAATGGAATATTCGTAAATCACTCCTCACGTCAGCACGCACACACACACTCACACACTGGCTGCGAACATTTCGAGAATAAAATTTTCCGTTGAGGAGAATTCACGTGGGCTGAAATGGACCAAAACCAGTATCAACTTTGTATATGATTAGCAATGAGGCTAACGATCGCAAATTTGAATCATAAATTGAAGCAACGCACAAGTGGCATTTGGCACGAATCGCCGGTGAATGCATTGCGTTGAAATGTGAATCAAAATCAGGGTCAAAGGTGGATCGCACATAAGTTGGCACGAACACGGTCAGGGTCGTTCGGTCGATGAATGTAAACACTCAAATATCGTTTGATTCTCCACTCGACAGGCATTCTTCCGGAAGCGTTGCGCACGAAATGCGGTCGCTGTTCGAATCATCAGAAGGAGGGTGCTCTGAAAGTCATCACGAAACTCTACTCTGACTATCCACAACACTACATGCGATTGCGTCAAAAGTGGGACCCAACTGGTGAATACCACCGCAAATTCGAAGAGTATCTGCAAGGCTTGCGCTTCAACACCATCGGCGCAGATCGCGAAGAATCCGCTAGCAACCTTAAGCCACAAACAAGCAATGGCTACAATCCGGCCACTTCGACAGCACCGACAACCCAACAGGTGAGTTACCCCCTCCATGATCAGGAGGTTATGCTCATCCAAGCACCCTGTTCTAACCGCACAATTGCCTTCTCTTGTGTTGCACAGCAAAATATCTTAGACACCCAAAGACCTCCACGAAATCCAGAAATCGCACAAAACGCCGCTAATAATGTACATACAACCCGAACACCATCATTGAACCGAGCACCAAGCTTCGATATCGGCAATCGATTTGGATCCGATGACGATGATGAATTGACTGGTTCGGCTGCCTTCCCATCAGCTGTGGTTTGCTATTTTCCCTCCATTCTTTGTGTGCTTTGGCTCGAGGTGATGAATCTGATGGGAGATTGGAACGGGCTGTGTTCCAGTTCAGATTCAAAGTCTCAATTGCTTCCGCTCGTCCATTTCGAGGTGATTTACTAATCGAGCACATTTTTTTGAAAACAGACGACGACCATTCGTCAAATTCTGCCCACGGCATCATTGACCACACAGCGCTACGTGCCCGCCACAGCGACTACTCAGCGATCAACCACCCGATCGACCACGGCATCGACCACAACTCAACGGCCAGTGTCATCAACGGTAAGTGTAAACGGGCAAAAAAAAAAAGATGAAACATTCAACAATCCACCCATCCGCCGCTTGGCCAACCATCAACGTCGTTTCCTTCATTTCAAATTCTAACTCTAAACGATCCGCACGATGATGGCCTTCGAAAATTTTAATCGCAAAACTGTATTTACCCAAGCAATTGTCTATGAATTGCGGTCGAATTCGATCGTCGATCGAAAATCAATTGAAATTTTGTTTGCGCAAAACGCCACAATTTGCGGTGATGAAATTCAAAACCGAAATCATCAATTAACCGACCATCGATTGATGGCTCAAGTACCATCTGTGGCTTTGTGCGTTTTTGTTGTTGTTTTTCTGATTAGATTTTGATTTGGATTGGATTTCGTGCGGAATTCTTTCTTTTGGCGGAGAATCGAGAATGTTCTCCGCGTGTGTAATCAAGTGTTCGAGGATGACGGTCAAAATGACTGACAAAACGTTTTGAGCGTTTCATGCCGTGCACTTGTCTTCCGTCGGTCCTCGATTCGTAATAGGGTCGTCAGCCAATTATCCGAAATTTGCTAAAAATTCCATCGACTTACACGCAAAAACGATAATCGAACGATTCATTCCACCGCAAAGGTCCACAACTCAGGCAATGATGATCGATTGGAATAATTGGCATCACGATTGGATTTCGATCACAAACCAACCGAGTTGATTGGCGTTAATCGATGGCGTTTTATTTCATTCGTTTCAGGCAATTGTCGATCGATTCTTTGTGCCACCGGTCCAGCTATATCGCCCGGCCAGTCCATTGGTCGGCTTGATAAACACACTGGGCTTCAAATTGACCAACACCGCTGAGTTCTTTGCCGGCATGCTGCGTGGCACAATGCAGGTAATTGAATTTAAATTGAATA
>JANSTV010047829.1:0-14889 GCA_027564135.1 Lestremia cinerea
GGTTCCGTTTGCTTTATCTGACACTGGCGCTTGGTACGTATGTACATTGCGTGTTTGATTTTGCTTGTTCGGTCGGTCTCTTTGACAAGTTTTGCGCACGTTCTACGGGCCGTATGTTTTTGTTGGTTTATTTTGTTTTTGGTCTTGTCTCTGCTCGACGATTTATTTCTTCTTGTCTTTCGATTTGCCTTTTGCTCATTTCCCTCCGAGACTGCCAAGCTTCTTCGGTTTCTTCAGCTCCTTCGCTTTTCGGGAAAAGAAATTGAATTAATTTCGAATATTTCTTGTCTTTCCTTTTCTCAACAACGAAGAGAAGAAATGGCATATTAATTTACCAGCAGTTGGGGGCGGAAAGCGACGAGCTATGAACGGAAAGAACAAAAAAATGCCGCACGATCGAATATCTGGCGCGTACGAGCACAGTTCCCGAAATATCGTACTCAGCGCCCAATGTACACAAATTCTATTTGATTTTCCAGAAAGCGATTATGTTGTGCTTGTTATGCACACGCACTGTGGCATTTGTAAACGGGTGGGGAGGGTCTTTCCACCAATCCAGTTCTTGGATGGGAATAATGCGTCAGCAGATGACTTGTCGATTTTAATTTTATGTTTTGCGGGAAAGTCTCATATATTTGCCTTTCTCACTGGATACGGCAACAAACTTGGTTCACGATCAATATACCAGAACAGAGTCGTATTCGATACCTTCTGTTTCGATTGCCGTGGAACCATCTAGCCAGTTCTGTCGCAAAACAGCTTTGATGAAATTTCCCAGATCGTCTTTCGGTTGTTCAGCAGCTTGGCCTCTGTTGAAATGACATTGGTCGGGTCACTCACAGCACATTCCCCAAATTAGTCTTACGTTACAGGCTGGTTAATCCATCATCTTCCCAATTGAATGTTCGATTGAGTGGAATTAAACGGCAATGAATCGACATTTAACTTTCTGTTTGACGTTAACGCATTTCGCTTGAACGACAATTCTTGTGCCGATTGGGACCGAAATGTCCCATTCCACGCCCGCCAACCCATCCCACAACGTCGACAAATATATGCAATCGAGAGAAAAAAGAATAAAAAAGAAGAAAAATCAACAGTAGCATCACCATCTACAACGAGCAACAACAACAACAATGACGATTTCGCTGATGAGCAACATGGAAAAAGCACAGGAGAAATGGTAGCGGCAACAACAAGAAAAATGTGCAAAAAAAAAAAAAAAGGAAAAAAGAAAAAAAAACAGAAGAAGAAAAAAGTCATAAAAGAAGAAACGCAAGCGCTTCGACTGCCTCCGCACACAACAGCAGAAAAATAGATGACAAAGAAAAGCAAATAACACCCAGCGAATGAACGAGCGGCAACGAATGAACGAGCGAGCGAGCGGGCGAAAAATCATATCGCTCTCTTATATTATGTAGTCAAATTTTATTGAAGAAAGGCAGCAGAGCAGAAAAGGAATGAATTCTTTGTTAAAAGCTCATAAAAAGTAATGTTATATGTGGCATGGTAATCACGGTTCTGCATGAAGATATGCTACTCTGAATATCTTTCAATTTCGATCGAAATTGATGTGTACGCCGAGTATGGGTGACGTCGACGAAGACGCGCGTTGTTGGCGCTTTGCAATGCACGATGCGAAATCCACGATGGATGTCCATTGTTCTTTGAGCTGGTTGCATTAGTCGAATATTGCCCTTGTTTATTTCTTCTTCTTCTTTTTTTTTCGTTTTTTTCGCTCAATTTTGCTATTTGCGAGATGAGAAGAAGAAAAAACGCAAATCAATTGTTCGCTTGCGGCATTTTTCCACCGAAAATATCAAGAAGTTTGGGCGGTTGATTTTGATGGAAGTCGAACGGAGGATGAGAAGAACATCCTTTGCGATTGATTCCATTTTGATTGGAGATGGATTGAGGCGATTAAGAGAATGATGGACGATGGAGAAGAGTTTGGTGGATCAGCCAAGACATTGGATGATGATGAGGAATGCACAATTGGATAATGGTAAGCGGGAATAAAACGCGAAGCATTCTCTCGGTTTCATTTAGTTTCGGAATATTGTGGAGAGGGCGGATTCCGTTCCTCGATTAACTAACGCGCCTGACATTTGAATTTGCGAATATTCGTCCTGAGACGTGATAACGTTCCACAGCCAAAAATCAAGTACAACGAATCCCATTGAGTCCAAAAATGAGTCCCCGCCATTGAATCTGACATCTAATCACCGCTTACCTTTCCATTCCAGGATATTCACAATAAAATGTTCGAGATGCGGTGACCGTTTGCAGCCCAACGACATGGTGATGCGAGCCCAAAACTTTGTCTTTCATCTGCCGTGCTTTGTGTGCTGTGTGTGCTGTCAGCCGTTGCAGAAGGGCGAGCAATTTGTGATGCGATCCGGTCAATTGTTTTGCCGTCACGACTTTGAAAAGGACATGTACCTCTCGCAGCACCATTGTCCCGACGATGAACTCCTGTTGGATGACGTTCGTCCGCGAGATGGTCGACGTGGCCCGAAACGACCGCGCACCATTCTCACGTCAGCGCAGCGTCGACAGTTCAAGGCATCGTTTGAATTATCGCCCAAGCCATGCCGCAAAGTACGAGAGGCTCTGGCCAAAGACACTGGACTGAGTGTGCGTGTTGTGCAAGTGTGGTTCCAGAATCAGCGGGCCAAAATGAAGAAAATTCAACGGAAATCGAAGCAAGATGGCGACAAAAATTCGGATAAGGATAGTTGTAAAGATGAAAAAGGTATCAAACAAGAATCACCGAATAGCGAACATGGACAGTATTTGGGTTTGGATGGTTCGTACAATTCAAGCCAACCATTAAATCCAAATATTCCGTATTCACCCGATGGTAAGCATCGGACTTGCTCCTGGAACCGCAAAGACTTGACTAATCGATTTGTTGTTTTTGCCCTTTCAGACTATCCGGCCAATTCAAATGACAGCTTCTGCAGCTCGGACATATCTTTGGATGGAAGCAATTTCGATCAACTGGACGAAGCCACATCCGATACATTGTCGCTGCAAAATCTCGATCTGCAAGCGTCACACGCCCACAACAATTCACACGAAAGCGGCATCGGCAGTTTGTCATCGTCGACGTCGACCATTGGCGGCATAAATCCAATTGACAAATTGTATTTGATGCAGAATTCCTATTTCAATTCGGAACAATGAAAATTATCATTTTATCGTGACGCAATTACGCCGCCAACATGAAATACGGTTGCCGATGTGGTGGCCGGAAAATTGCGAACGCGATAAATACACTGAGTGCCGGGCACCGAGCAAACAATTCACACACACACACACACACACACCTACACACACATACACACAAATTACATGAAAACACATGAGCATGTTGTCGACGGGTGTTGTCGGTGCACAAAACGACTATCAGTATTATCCAAAGTATGGGAGAAAGCACAGCACGCTATGGCGAGAGCATTGCAATGGAATAAACAACAGAAAACAAATCCAAAGTTTCAAACCAAAGATTGAGGTGTCGATGACCGGACGCGATAACAGTTTGCGTGATCCTTTCCAGTTCCTCTTGCCCCCCTCGTCCTTCCCCTCCCCCTAACTCCACACACATTTTCCCACCACCCCGCCGAATCGAAGGTATGATAAAGAACCTCCACAATTGGCGGGATTCACCACCAGACTGTCCATCGCTATCCGTTGGCCGACAAATTATTTAAGGCAAAAAAGAAATATTTTAAAACGAATTTATTAATTTTAGTGCGAGAGAGAGTCTGCAATTAGAAGTAGGTAGCGCCAGTACCTAATCGAATAAGTGGCATTCGATGATGTGACGAACCGTGCGAATGCGCCTGTATCGGCCCCCCGGGGCCACACAGACCCATTCGCTCCGATCGCACGGAGGATGAGGATGAAAGCCCGTTGATTGTCAAGTGTCATTGTGTCAATGATTTGATGATTTTTCTGCGAGGAAATCATTGAGCACATTTTAGTTATTGAACGGAGTGAAAGAGACACATTTTATAAATATCATTGTGATGAACCTAGTCATTTAAGCAAATTACTATTAATGGCAAATGAAAACGAGAATGATGAATATTTCAGAGAGACAAATTAATATATTAATACTATTATTATTATTATTATTATTATTGATTCATTGATTAATAAATCGCTATAAATAATAATTCTATTTAAATGAAAATCTATTCACATTTTACTTATTTGCGAATGATTTGCGACTTTCGCTGAATCGGAAGGACGAATGGCTTCTTCAGGGCGTTCGTTGGAAAGGAACATCTTCTTTTTGCAAATTTTTCCTTTTCGGTTGTTTTAAAATTTGAATTCGTGCTGTTGGTGTACTCCGTGAGCATCATGATCAATTTCAATTCATTTCGAATCGACGGCAGAATTTCGACGAAATGACACAAGGAGAATTTCGGGCTGACGCGTCGAGTTCACTACACTCCTAGTCTTGATTTCGTAGACACCCAAACGACCTCGATTGGGGGGGTGCTGAGCCAGACTTTAGTTTGTGAGTCCTGCTACGTCTACTACGAAGGGACTGTAGTGGATTTCCCATTGGGAATCCAACCGATTCTAAGGGGGTCTAGCCGGAATGAGGATCGAATAGGTGTCCGAAGGTTCGACTGCTGCTGGAAGTCGAGGGTTTTGTGACTTTGTCACAACACATTCGACTCCCGATCGAGTCTTCAGTCATCTCGTCCCTTTCAATGTCGACCTTTTCTGATGATCTTTGACTCTGGGAACGAGAATGGGACCGCTAAGTTAAGTGCTGGTTCGCTTTATCGATAAACGACTTTCAACCGTCAATGTGGCGTCGTGAATTTTGTGTTGAATTCGTGGGAATTCGCCGGAGATAACTTTAAACAATTCTCACATTGATTTTCCGCAGCGCAACCATTTTCAATTTGTACAAAATTCAAAGTAAAATGTAAATACAAGAAATTTTATGATAAAAATCAATGCGTTTCATTTTAAATATTGAACAGGGGCTCTCTTCCAGTTTGATTAGTTAATCCTTAGCAGCTTGGAGTCCTGAAGCATATTTGCCTCTCTGGAGCAAAACCTTGGGCCAGAGTTCCTAATGATCCCGCTGCGTTCGATTGATGCGTCGTTTCTGTGCCCATCAGCGAATCATGAGTCGCCTCTATGCCGAAAAGCCCTGCACGTGAAGGACTCCTTAGTTTGACTGCTCTTTCCGTTGGATGGAGAAGTTCTTCCGAACTGGATTCATCGAGGTAATCTCTAGAGCGTATTGGTTCCCAAATCAACGACTTTGCCGCTCCTAGAATTCTCCAAATAATCTCCTGCGCCTTCCGTGACTGTTTCAAATTCCCGAATCCCATAAACGTCCATCTCTTCAGAAAAAGCAAAATAAATTACAGAAAGCTCCATTCCCAACAATATTTTGCTTTTATATTTGAACGTTTGTTGCGAAATTGGATTTGTACAAAGAAAAGTACGCGAACTCGCCACAAAACCGGACGAATCGTACTCGCTTCACTTAAAGTTAAAATTTGTAAATTTAATGTGGAATCGGAGCTTGCGCTTGAGTTGAATGCCGACCGGACTATCGGGTGCTAACCACAGCCTCCTTGCGAGCAGCGTCCTGCAAGAGTTGCGTGTCCACTTCGTCGCTGGGCAATTGGACGTACCGAACCACTGAGCCGCGAATGAAGCAGTTTTTGACCGATCTAGCAGGAGAAAATCAATTAAGCCGGGCTTGTCCACCGTCAAACGGGACGCCATTCACTTACAGCATGTGCGGGTACTTTTCGGCGTCCGTCACACTGATGTCTGTCAATTTGATGTTCAGATACTGGTCGACTGAGTGCAGAGTCCCGCAAATGCTGCAATCAAATGAAGATTTTGGTGGAACCGCTTTGGAAACCAAACAATTTCGTTGTGAATTACCTGAGGTCGTTCTTGAGCTCGACAACGACGTCTTTGCCGACAAGCGATTTGAAGAATGAATAGAACAACTGTGGACGAATAAAGGGGGGATGTGTAATTGTTGGGCTGCTCTGGAGGAAATGCAACTCGAAATATTTACCATTTTGATTGAGTTTTTTCGGAAAATCCAACGAAATGGTTTTGCAAACGTTGTGCCGATGTCACTTTATTTAGCGCAAAAACAGACGGTGGAAAATGACAGACCAAGATTGGTTGTCGTACTAAATGGATGCGTTTCGAACTGGCGACGATTGAAGTGCGTTTTGTGACAAATGTGAAGCGAGTGTTTTCGAAAGAAATTCGATTGTGGCGACATCTATTGAAAATCCCATTGACACGTTTCAGTTCTTCGACGTTGACAGGTTTTTTGAACATCTTGGAATTCATCGTCAAGCAATGGTCGTCGTGTGTCTGTTCGGTCGGCAAGTTTGGCTGGTGTTTGTCCCACGAAAAGAAAAGCGATCAATTGCTCCGAACTCGCTTGCATTGTATTGCATTGCATTCTGTTTGGGCGATATTGTTTCTTCAATTTGGGATCATCGAGAATGTACAAGACACCATTTGATGATGGATCGACGGAGATTCATTCCAAAACCAGAAGAAGACGATTACACCATTGGCGGCCACCGGCAAGTGACGCATCACCTCCAACAGGATTCCCGTCCACACGTCGCTTCATGATCAGAATGTCACGCAGCGTTGAATCGCTGTACTGGCCGCTGGACGATGATTCATTGTCTTCTTTCTGAGCTTCGAATACACTTCACTGCCCGTGATGAGTTCGATCGCAGTTTTATTAGAGAGGCTTTATGCTCTATATCCGATTCAGCCGATGCAGTGATACGCCAAATTTTCGAATTGAGAAAGCCCCACAGGAGTGTAATGTGCTCATGACTCATCAGATACGCATTCAACAGAATGGCTGTGTGAAGTCTTGCACGATGATGTTAGGATGTAAGAGTCGGACTGGTTGAACCCATATGCATTTGGGGATATTGAGCACTACTCTTGCGTTTGCCTGTCGTCTCTATACACTTTGAATTTTTTTCGGAAAAATGACATTGGTGTGATCCCTTCTTGGTTAGCATTCCGTGAAGCAAAAAAACATCTTTTTTTGTGTTGATGTTGCCTTTTTTGAAACGAATCGAACGTTGTTGTAGGGAGATGATCGACATTCGGAATGGTGATTGATTTTCCGCAAATCTCGTTCGTAATGTACCGTATGTCTTGGTACCCGTTATCGTAATTCGAAGCCTGGTTAGACGAAATTGCTTATGATTGCAGTTTGGGTCTAAAAACTTCATTCCAAAATTTGTATGTGACGGTTTTGATGGCAGCGGCCGATCACAGGGGTCGGTATATTTTCAAAAGAATAGAAATAATTGCCTTTCAAATCCGAATTAAGGTCATCATGCAGCTTCTTCAAAGCGATGAGGCGGATCGCTTTCCCTTTGGTCTTTTTCAACACTAGCATTAATATTGTTCGGGTTAACGAACTGAAAATCAAACAAGAATAAACAAAATCAATCAAAATGTAAAGATTCGGCGACTTAATTCTCCATCTTCTCGAACTCTTGGAAATCTGCTTTTGGCGGCCAGTCCACCGAAACGATTTCTGTAAAGTCCTAATCTCGACCAATAGACCAGATTGGCAACTGGTATTTAGGTCGTCGGCTGCATAACGGTCTTGATCTCTGGCAGGCGGATGGCCATCATACTCATGTTATAACAAGCGAGGAAAAGAAGAAATGGAAAATGTATTGCTTGTGTAAGAGAGTCGGGCACTTCTCTTTCGTATCAGGTAGTACCTGAGGGGTATCAGCCGGATATATCCGAATCAAGACAAATATGGTCGAATCAGAAGTTTAAGAATGCTGTGAGAAAGAGTCTGGTAGAATCACCAAAACACCACCTGATATCCAGAACTTGAAAATTCACATGGTGACGTGGAACTGAAACCATAATCCTTTTTTTCAGTGCAGAGACCGAAGCACAGATCCAGGAATCGCTAGGCAAGATTCCAGATTTCTTCCAGAAATTGTGGGCGTTGGTGTGGGCGACCCTCCCGAAGAGCTTATCCATGTTGTTGGCCGGCAAATTGACAAATTGACTCCCAAAGCTTCAAGAAGCAATTGGATAAAGTAAAAGCCAAATTTGCAAATCACTCAGCCGCCCCATGCCAATCGGAGGAAAAGAGTGGCGAAAGAAAAGTGGCGATGATGATCTTCCACTAGACCACAATACGACCACTAGACGCGGTAGCACTTCAAACCGGAGTTGTATCCAGAAGTTTGATTTTCACCTTCTTCCGTTTTAATCTTGTATCTTGCTTTTTTTCCATTCTATTTCTTAGTATTGGCGCCATTTGTGAAATAATTGCCGGTGAGAGTGGCAAATTCGTCCGCATATTATTCCCACACAGTCTTTAATTTATTTCCACTCTTAGCTAAATGAAAGCCGGAATAGCTTCCAAAAAAATGAACACGAAAAATTTGGTCAATGAAAAATGGTGAAATTTGTCAGAATGGTAAAGAAACGCGAATACAGTTCATTCAATGTTGCTTATTCGAAAACTTTTGATAAAACAAACTGACAGATTGATGTTTCGCTTCTCGATCGGAAAGCATGAATATAGCATGCCCGATAAAGACGCAACGATAGGGTCGGCACTTTGTTCAGTGTTGCGCCGAATGATAGGCTACAGTGATGTCATTGGCCCTTGCAGTGCGCTTGTGGCTGACGGCATCACTGGTCAGTCGCTTGTCAAAACTCACTTTGAATACACGTCGCAGAGCGACAAATAGAAAACGAATCGAAATTATTGGTTTTAACTTCATTCAGGAACAATAGCGACAAAAATGATAAAATCGTTTTGATGAGCCAAATTTCATTTATTTCCTGATATTGATAGGACTTGGGGTGGTACTTTTTCAATGTAAAGAAGGACGTGCCACCCGAAAACATCACTATTGTTGGTTCCTCCGTTCCGGCTACCTAGGTCCCCAACGGATAGGGTCGGGGAGGGAGGTGGCATGGAACTCGTGGACAGCCTTATACCAAAGCATCCGTCGACAATATTAAGAAACCTCAATATTAAGGAAACCTCAAAAAAACCCAAAAATGTGCATGCATTTCATAATCATAGCGAGCACGCATTAAAAACTATAAATATTGCGCTCTTCATTTCCTCTAACTTTGCAGTCCTATTCCGGAAAGCGCACGGAAATTCCGGAGTCGTCGAGAATTGGGGCTGAAACAATTTCGAACCTTTCGCTGTCTTTGATTAGTCAACCTCGGTTTAGTTTGAAGATTCCTCGTTTCACTAGCTTCCGATGTTTTTAATTCACTCTGAATCTTTCAATCTAAATTATAAATCTATGCGAAGTGGGTGAGCAGAATATCTGCTTTTCTCGTTCAGTAAGAGAATTTTTGTCTGATGCATCGACACACGCTCATCATACAATTTTGGGGATTGCTCTTTGTTCTTAAGCCACCAGCGAGTGCCGTCTAAGTTCTTTCCACTCATTTCGCTCAAGACAGCTGGCTGGAACTCTTGATGCTTAATTTATTCGTCTTGAATCCTAATTAGCTGGTGATGTTAGACGCATTTCGCGAATCCCTCCAGGATGTGTTCAGCGATGAAACGTTCAAGTTTACCTCATGGCAGTTACCGAGAAGTCCGGTAGGTCAATCTATATAGTAGATGCTCGAGAAATAGATGCTCGACCAGAACTATGTCAATTTCAATTCTAACTCCAATTCCAAATGTCAATTCCAGCCAACAAAGGACTTCCGGTGAACGAATGGAAATGACAAGAGATCAATTTTCCTCTCCTCGCTGAACGGTGAAGGTGAAGGACTGACACTGCTAACAACTCTCCGCAGCGATTGCATTTGAAAGTACGAATAGTGTATTTCGGAAATGAGACACGCACATTCAGTGAAGCACGCCCTTCGTCCAGATTGACCTCAGAGTGTGCTCAGTAAGATGACAGCCCCACTGGGGTCTCACTATGGGAGCACGCCTTCATATCCGTTCATATCAGTTGAGTATTTGAAAGAGACTCAGTCGACAAGTCGTTGTGTGCCATTGACTAAAAATAACCCACTAATTTCGAAACGAATACAAACGAATCGATGTTGGCATCTCGGCGATGCGCTCGTGCACGACATCCAATTCAATGTGGCTGAATGTCAATGCTTTAAAGATCTCAATTTAACAAATTATGTTTTTCTCGGATTCATTCACGCAAACTTTCGATGAAATCGTCTAAAAATACAATTCGCAATTGTTTATCATTGTGTGACGCTCTTCATTCGGCAACGTTTTCGGTCGAATGAAAATGGCTTTTTCTCTTTCGTCATTTCGTTTCGTTTTGGTTGTTTTCTTACAAAAGTTTCTATCGAATTCATCACTTACGGTCAGTCGTGAGCCCGAATGAAGCACCTAATCAGTTGCAGCAACTACTCAACGAGCGAGTAGTTGTTGCCAACGCTGGAGCTCGACGCAATACACTCTGAACTGTCTTTTTTTTCTTCTTCTTTTGGCGACGATTGCCAATGTATTACGCAATGCTCTGTACGGTCAAATATTTGTATTGCGTGATTGACGTGGTCCGACAGAACGACTGTCGCAATTAGACAAGTTGCTTTTAACGTTTTTGCAAAATTGATTGTTGTGTTTTATTCTTTCTTGGTCTATTCTGTTTTGACTTAATTCTAATGGAACTTGATTGTGGGCCATCACTGTCGGCCACGATTACGCTTTTGGGGCACTAACTACCTTGTTGATCATCTCGATGAGTTGAGTATAGAGCATGCATTGGCGGCTGCGCGGCTTGCAAATATCCGAATGGTCTAAATGAACTCCGCACACCTCTCCAATGCCAGGATCTGTGTCATGAGTAGATTTGAGAGAGAGAGAGAGAAATTGAATGTTTATCAAAGCTTTCGTCGGTGACTAGCTTTATTGGCTTACCGGCTGAATCACAGCCAACTATTCGCAAATACAAAATCGATAATTGCGTCAGAGCGGTTTCGACGAAACTAAAAACGTTTATTTTTAAATTTCCACTTTGGTATAAAGCCACAAAGCGTCTGTGCAGTTCCATGATGCCGGGGAAATCTGCAAAGAATATCCATCATGAAAGCTCAACTGCGATGACGACGATTGTCAAACGAGACGAGACTCACTCTTGCGGATTTCCGCCATTTCAACGGATTGCTCCAGGAAGGGAAGATTGAGAACGGCCAGTGAGGAGCCCCGATGTGGCACCGAGTAGAATAAGACTCCCCGTGAAGACGCCCACAACGGTCGACGTATGGACATTCCACTCTCCCAAGCGTCGACGATAATCTGTTTGATGTAAAGGCCCCCCTTTGAATGCCCCACCCAAATGATTGGGCGATTCTGTCCCACTCCGACGTTGGTCAACATATCGGACATCTCTCGAGCCCGATTGCACAAGTCGGAACGTTTGGTGGGCTTCACCCATATCGGCCGCCATAGATACGGATCGGTGTTGTAGTTGACCGCAATCACTCGGGCGTTCGGATAGTCGACTGGAATCCAGTCTTGCGGCCAACAGTGCGATATTTCCGATTCGTCGACATGCTTTCGCTTGTGCGAATCATTCGGTTTGATCACAAAATCTGCATCGTCCATTTCGTCATGTCGCCATCGAAAGGTTTGTAGGTGATCGGTGTGGTTGCGCTCGTCACGATGATCATGATTCTCCATGTCCGAGTCCACGATGAAATTCGACGAGTAGATTTCCGATACCAATCGAGCACGTTTCGATTTGTGCGGTTTGTAATTGAAGAATTGTCGAGTGAATTTTTGTCGCTTTGGCGCTCGAATCGGCAACTTTGGTGGACGCTGGAATTTAACACAGCGACCACCACTATTCCATTCACCCTGTTTCCAGGTGAGATCCACCGAGCCTGGAAGGTGGGACAATGTTAGTTGGAGGAATTACCTTGGGATCGACTCGCACTCACCATGCAGCCCATGGATAAACACGATGTCACACAAGATCGGTTTCCCTTCGGGAGGCTCTGCCAGCACTTTCAGTGAAACGCATTTCTCAATCGTCTCCGGTTCGTGTTGAAGACGACGGTCCGGAGCGGACAAAGCAGCCATTTGAGGTTTGGCTGTGATCATTTCGATGATCGGATTGATCGTTTGCTTCACTCTGCTCGGCGACAAGGTGGCTCTTGTGAAATGCATGACCATGCCAATCGGTTGCACCAATATGGCCAGACCATGCACACGGAGCTCCTTCACATAGCGAACCGCGTAAATGCTCTTCAAGCCGATTTCGGTGATTTTATTCAGCAACGGCATGATCAATCCAATGGCTATTTTGATTAGAATGGTTATGCGATCCTGAGACGATCTAAAATTGGATGCAGGTGAACAAGCTGTCCGGTGCGCATTGCCAACGAACTAACATTACCTGCTGAATATGAATAGTTTGCTATTTGTCTGGTTGGCCGTGTAAATATCACAGACTAATGGAATTCTCTGAGACACTTCCGAGTTGCTCAGATTGGTGTTGCCTTGGTGATTCATCGTGATGATCGTGTGAGGATCTTGTGACGTTTAATACTGAGTGTGAATGTTTTGGGCTTTGAATCGGCGTCTATTACCAGTTTTTGGGTCGATCCTGTGGAAAACCAGAACGTTGATCGTCAATCACCTGCACCAGCTGAACCTTCCCCACCAAATCGGGGAACTAACAAACGACCAACACGACAACGCTCAAGGTCTACTGAATTACTCTCAGCGGAAACCTTCTCATTTGAAAGTCTACGACGCATCAAAAATGAAAATCAGAGGAAAAAACGCAAACCAACCGCGGAAATGTCGGTGAAATACCAAAACAAAGTGCATAATTTCTTGTCCGTTAATTAGTCGCATTTGCCAAAAACAAAATTGTTTTTTTTTTTTTTTCAAAACTCACCGAACGCGACGATGGCAACGATGACAACGACGATGACGCGCGACCACCAAAAACATTCGAAAATTTCAAGGCTTTTGAATGAAATGAACTTGGCCGCGTACTCGCGATTCGATTTCATTGGATTTGTGCAGTGGTCGACGCATGTGCGTTGCTATTGATTGAATTGACTTGATTGTGTATCGGCGGTGTCTGTTCGATGAACACGAAGTTCGAATATGCCGATCGAGACGGACGATTCCTGGTCGGACGGCGGAATAAAGAAAATCGGCCAGTTCATTGGTGGTCGTTGTCCCAAGTATTTGAGGGGCTCAGAGTGAGTACGAGTTTGAGAATGAAAATTCGTCGGATTTCGGCCTGACCGATGGACCTCAGACGATAAGACATCCCGTGCGACACGAACAGTTAAGATTAATAATCCGCAAATGTGGCTTTGACGAAACGCGAGTCAATGCTCAGAAATGCACAGCACTGCAAATGCAATCTGAGTCGCGACATCTGCTGACCGACTCTATTCAACATCATCTCTACAATTCACCTACGCTTGTCTCACAACAACAACAACAACAACATCAAAAATCACACCACCACTAACAATAACAGCAAAAGCGCACACAATTAATTGAATCAACGTCTTTAATAAAGATCATTTGTCTGTCCGTCAAGCGACGCCAGCCTTTTGTTGAAAGCCTTTCAACAAATCACACTTTTGTTTGGGCATTATCCTCGCCTCAATCAAACGATCGCGGCCACAATAGTTGATTGAGCTTTGTCGAAGCCACTGATTGCACTTGCTCGAATTGGAAAGCAACAAAACGGATTGAAATCATTCCAAATTCCCTTGCACCAACTAACTCGCACCGCCAGACCGATTCGGGTCGAGTATGAATTTCCGGTGAATCGCACCGCGAAGGGAACGCACATCAAACTACGAAACCGATCAAGAAGCACGTTTCCCGCATGAACGCGCGTCCACTCAGCACCCACCACCGAGGGATGAACTTAGCACAATGATTCATATCCACGAGGAGACAACGCACACTCCCCGCGGGAAAACGAGGAAAAACCGAAGAAAAAGAAAACGGAGAAAAAAAATGCGCTTAACAAAACTACTACAAACCATGTAACGGCGATCGTTATTGATCATCACGTTATGCTCGGTATCGACGATCCACCGCAGCAGCAGCACCGCTTTTCGACAAAAACCGAATCGTGCGACTGTCGTGATCACTTGTGTTTCGAATCGTACGATAAACGTTTTTCGTTACCCATCCAAAGTAATATCTCTAACCAACCAGCTAAATTCAATTATGTAAGACTCTCTTGTGTGCGATCATTCAAATCGGCTCAATTCGAACGACACTAATATAAATGACCCATAAATATGTTTCATTTAAGCCATTGCTGAGTGATGACCGATGGGCATTTGCTAGAGTATCTGTGTATTTATATGCGTGTATGTGTGTGTAAGAGAGGGAGAGCGCGAATATGTGAAGCAATTCATTGTTCGTAATGAGCTTGCATACGGTCGGGTGTCCGTCGGCATTTCTCGGTAGAAATTCAAAGTCAACAATATGTTGCTCAGCATAAAATGACAACTCTCTCACTTTTCACTGGTCCGCTGTATCGCACTGATTTGCGCGATTGGAGTAGGGCCTGCAAGTGAATAAGGTGGCGATCATGTGACTAGAGGTCCTTCGGGTCAACTGAATGCTAAATTAGTTTGATAAACCAACAGACGATTCTCGCCGACTCTGCTTTTCGCCCATCTGCTCCTTATCTCCAATTCGGATCGAGAATCGTTTGGTATGCCGATGATCTAGCTGCCGGATAATCAAACGACTGCCTTTCACCAATTTGATTAAATCAATTTTTTATTATTAATTTTGACAAATCAAATACATGTTTTTAGAAAAATAAATTACGATTAAAAGTACAACGCTCGATGCGAATA
>JANSTV010047840.1:0-28672 GCA_027564135.1 Lestremia cinerea
TTTTGAGGGTTCTTCGGACGAAATAAATCGGCGGAACTTTTGGTGCGTCGCAGTAATCAGTGTCATGTGGCTTTTGGTTCGGGCATAAATTTCAACGGTGGATTCGCTTGGCGCAAATGCAAATTGAATGGCTTGTTTCGCTGAGTCGGCTGGTTGGATGAGCTTCGCCGATGACCATGTCAGTTTCAAGTGGATTCTCTTCGAGTCGAATTGTCGGTTTTTCGCCTTAGATTTCATTCAGCTACGAAAACGAGTTGATCGGTGCATTGATGAACACTCCGCGATCGGTGAATTATGAGAAAGCTTCGGCTGAATTAGACAGTGTTGCGGATAAGCTCTTTAGAATGGTAGGTGAGAGTCGTCGACGGGGGAGATTTCAGCTAATTGCTTCCGTTTTGTTCGAAGGAGCTGGAAAATGTCAACAAAGTGGCCCTTCAGGAGGTTTACTCCAAGAAGATGATTGCCGAACTCCAGTCGGAAAATCGAATTCTTACGAAGAAACTGGATATTCTGAAACAGTCCATGGCGAGTGAGGCCAACGTGACGACCGAGAGCTCGGACTTGGAAAGTGAGATCGCTTTGATGAAGTTGAAGGTGAGAATAATCGAGGCGGGGATCTCAGTGCGGTGAAGAAATACGATCGTTTTCAGAACGAAACTCTCAACAAGAAGATAAATCTGCTCGAGAATGAACTGGAGGTGAAGCGGAACAACCTCGAAAGTGTTTCGATGAAAAACCACAGTTTGGAGCAGCAACTCCAGCAACAGCAGGAGAACTGTATTTGTGTGCGGAGTGACAGCGTCAAAGCTTTAGCGGTATTTTGACTCGAAGGTCGTCAAAGGTCTAGGAGCTCACCATTTCCAACTCGCTTTCAGATGAAGGATTTGGAGCAGAAAAACACCGAGTATTTGGATCGAGTGGAAAAGCAAAACTTGGAGATAAATCGCCTCAAGAGCAAAGTACGAGACTTGTCGTCGGTGCGTGAGCAGCTGAACGAGGAGGTGAATGAAAAGACTGAGCAATTATGTCAATTGCATAATAAACAATCACAGTGAGTACCATCCGGGACATTCCCAGGGACTTGAAAATGAACTTCCGCTCCTCGACGCAGATTGAACGTAGATTTGATTCGATTCTCGTCGGACGTGAAGGCCATAAGGGAGAACGAGCAGCGTTTGGCTCAATCATTGGCCGAGGAACGGAAAGACTCCGAGAACAAATCGAAGGCCTTGAAGGATTTCGACACGGTATTCCAAACATCCGTCGACAAATCGGAAGAGCTCAAACAACTCAACACGCTTCTCACGCTCGAAGTGGATAATCTGAAAAATCAACTCTGCGAGTCGAGAAAACAAATGAAATTCGTTGAGCAAAGTTCAAATGCGATGGCTGCAATGCTGAAGGAGACCCAAGAACATCTGGAAGATGTGAAGGACAAGATGAAAATGCTGATGGTGAGTAGGTTGAGAGCGCTGGGGGACTGAGGGCAATTCAAATGTTCAAGTGTATTTTCAGGAAAGCGAACATCAACTGGGCGATGTGAGGAGAACAAACGAACATTTGCATCAACAAAACCACGAGAAGGAACTGGAAAATCGCGAGGTTTCGGAGAAATTGAATGAACTCGAAAGGGCTTACGACACTTTGAAGGAGGATTACAAGTAAGCAAATACTCCCACGTCCGAACCTCAAAGCTAATCTCCTCCCTCCACAGCGACTTGGTCGACATCAAAGAACGCGCAGAGATCACATTGAAAACCACCACCGAATGGCAAAACGAGCAAAAAGACCGCGAAAAAATCATCAACAAGAAAATCACGATGCAAGCGGAACACATCAGGTGAGTCAAGTCCTCCCGGAGCCACCAACACAAACCGCTAGAAGCCACGAAAATATCTTTTTTTTAATGAAATTCCAGCACGCTACTCGATGACAGACAAATGCTGATAGTCAAAAACAATGATATGCTTCGAGACATATTGATTTTGAAGAAGGAATTGGAACGATACAAACACTTTGGCATGGCCCCACGGTGAGTACGACGACTGTCTGACGGATTGAGCAATCGTTCCACGGATGACCCTTTCGTTTCAGAGAGCCCAACTACTTCAACCCAGCAAATCGCCAGTCGAATGTCGCACAAATGTTTCGATATCGCAGCGATCCGTTTCTGAATGATGTACGTGAATTCGGGCAAGTGTAGATGGGTCCCATCCCCCCCATCACGACCCACCATTTATCACGAGATTCTTGTCCTTGCAGCCCGCGGAGCACAATAGTCTAGAGAACAGCGTCCATCGAATGACGAAAAACCTTCATCGAACGAGGACGTTCTGGCAGTCTGGCATCAGCGAGGCCTTTCGGGATGGCTCCAAGTAGCCCGGTGTCTCTCAGTGGACATTGAGCGCAACCTTCAATTACCTTCCCAATGTAAATCTGTTGTTTTTTTAGTTGAAATTCTCGCGAGAATAAATCTATTTTGTTAAATCTCACTCCTTGAAAGCAATCTGTTTCGATTGATCTGAACTCTGTCGGCAACTCAGCTGAGTAAGCCGATTGCAATTCCCGAGGCGCTTATCTCTAATTTCGCAATCGGCATTTGAAAACTCACGAGATTTGTGTGTTGCATTGACGATAATTCGCCTGCAAATTCACACCCTCAGCCATTGATCGACTTTCTTCAAAACCGTTTAGCCGACCCAAAGCCAAATTAATCGACCAATTAGTCGCATGTTTTTGCGTCATTCCGCAAAATGATCGATAAAACCGATAATGACTGTCGCCACACTCCAGTTCAGTGAGCCGTAATAGCGGAAGTGGAATGTGTTTTGTCAGAATGAAAAAAAGATTGTCTCAAATTGAGTGTGTCGCACCGAGCTAAATTCGCTATTATTAAACCACAATCACAGACTACAGCCGTTGGAGCAATTATCATTCGGTGCGATAGTCTTCGAACGAATGGCGACGATGCAATGGCATTGTGCTGATGTCAGTGTTGCATTCAACGGGCAACGGCTGACACGATAACTCAAACTGGGATTATGTAAATGGCGATTAATGAGGAATGATAACCAAACGATCGTTGACACTGATCGATTATGTTTGACGAGGACCCATTTTTCCACAGAAATTCCAAGGCAGCAGAATTTTGCTGACAGTGAAGAAATCTCACCGTCTTTCTGGCATCTGGAACGCGAATGATGCGCGGGTTAAAAGTCGCGTCTTTGTGATCCCAGCCAAAAGTCGACGGACAAAAAACGCTTGTTAGAACGAGAAAAAACGCTGAACGTCGCACAGCATTGAACCTTGTACTAGTTGGAGCCGACTATGTGGGCACCGAGACCCGATTGAATTATCGCATTTTGCGCGACTAATATGCGTTTTCCATTTGTGATTGGCATTAGACCGATGTGAATTATTTGAAACGCAAATTCACCCGGAATTCTGTTGCGTGTTGGATTTGATCGAGGGAGATTTGACACATTCCGAAAGGGTGACTTGGCCGGTGGTCGGAATGCAAGGAAGGCAACGCATGTGCTGAGGAATTGATCGGCTGTGTTGCATCAGCAAATATGGACGAGTTCGTCACGCAAAACCGGAATGTTGAAGTGAAATGCCGCGTTGAAGAGACCATTATCGGTGATTGATCTGATCGATCATCCGCACATTTTTCGATTTGGGTCATGGAATGCTGTTGCAACCTCGAACGGTCCAGCGGTCATTCAGTCACCTAACTTCCTTTTTCCTTTGAATTCCGGTTTCGCAGTCGAATCGAAAATGCATCACGCTCTCGCCTCATGTCACTTGCCACTCAATGATCATTCAAGCGCACCCAAATGACATAATTGACGGTTGCATTGAGACCGCATTATAATTTGCCGTCAGCTGCCAGCCCACAAATGGGTCCATGAATATTAATGCGATAATTTCTATGCGAATTTTCCAATTTGAATCGAGTGCAGTGCTGGCTGTCCGATGCCAAAGGTTGTGTATTGAGCAATTGCCTGAATGAACTTCGTCCAGGTTCAGAATCAGAACAAGAACCGTTGACAACGACAGCCCATCGAACCAAGAGATTTTCTGATGAAACAAACTGGTTTGCTGCAGTCACTCGAGCGTCATTGGATCGTATGGCGTTATATTGCAACGGTGCGGTTACGGTGGCGCTAATTGAATTCATTGCGTTTTGCTCGTTTCGATTCGTTTTTGGTTGAAATGCGGTTGAAACGGTGACGATTTGACGAGTATGACGAAGTCACTCCGTCGATGCGGTATTTTCCACAAGGCGACGAGACAAAGAACCTGATTCTCGAAATGACTGGTTGAACGCACTTGATCTTCTTGTGTTTTGATGACGCACATGGTGATTATTGGCAGTTTTCCTCGAAATGAGTCAGAAGGCCCCCGAGGGACGTCACAATCGGACATCGACACAAACAACATACATTTTTTTTGTCAAATCCCCGCGATGACTTTGCCACAATTATCATCGCGTGTTTCAATCAGTTGAGAACAACAAAATCGGAACGAATGAAAATTGCTATCTCGCCCGACGACGCCGTCGTTGCTGCTGTTGTCGTCGTCGTCACCGTTGTCATGTAAATCCATTGCCTTCCAATCAAAAATCTTATGCAGCAACAAATCACCAATGTTACATCGTCGCGAGAACACCATTCGGATTGCGATAAACATGTTTTAATTTAGATGAATCGGTTCGCTGTTGATCACCGCGACGCACAGAGACTCAGATGTTCAACAAACGTTGTCTTGATCGGACGCCATTCGTTGAGTGTGTTTCGACTCAAGTGCTTCAACCGAGTCACAGTGTTATTGTGTTGTGTTGTTGAGGAAGTCCTTCTTTCGTGACGAGTGAATGAACCAGAACGAGTATTGTCGCCTACAGGAAAACCAATCCAACAAAATGACGAAAGTTGCGCTGTTTTTCAAGAAATGGAAAAATTATACAAAACACAAAAGTAAGTCGGGATTCAACGCAATTGAAAGCGATTCAGTTGATAGAGAAGGAAGGGGCGAAGTACACCCTCGACAATTGCTCATCGACCGAAAGGACTCGTGGAAACGTCGCTAGGCCAAAGTACGCTTTTCGCGGTTTTGTCAACTCGGAATTTCAGATCGGGCGCGTGTTTGATATTAAAACAACGGATTGGCAATTTGCCAGGTGATTTGTGACGGTTCGTCTGAGGCATTTCGTTGTGGTTGAATTCAGCTGGTTTTCGTTTAGAAATTTTTTCTTTGCGAAAATAAGTCGATAAATTATTGTGATTTGTTTGTTTGGAGACCGATGACGATGTTGCGGATTGCGGTGATGGCCGAATTGCGCATATTTAAGTGGTATTGAACTCGGTGGCAAGGTCGAGATTTAGACGAGGAGAAGTGGCTTTGGCTCACGTGAGACGACCTGCTCTTTTCTCAATTGAACATCAGCGCGAAATCACGCCGGTACGGCGTCGCATTATCGCCCAAACGGGGGTCTAATTGTTATCGCCAACAAGACTCCGACGGACTTGTTGATTGTTATTGTGGTCACTCCAAAATAGGCCATCAGCTCGATCGTCAAACAAACAAGCAATCATCACGTCACGAAATTATTATCCTAAAAACAATAATTGATTCAAAATAAACACGGCAGTGCGCACGCGCTTCAATGGATTCAACGTGAAACGAGCAAATGCGTCGCAGATTAAATTCAAAATCGATGCGATAACAAAGCGGATGACGCATCGATCGGTTTGGATTGCTGGGGTGTTTTCAGAATCGAAAAGGTCGCTCAACCTCTGACCGAACACTTTCGTTCGGCGCTTTTTGTGTGTTGCGCGTCGTCGTCGGTGCAACGCGTGATAATCGCGATAATCTGATACACCCGTTGACATCGTTGAGCGACATTGAATTCATGGAAAAAATTGCCGTTTCAAACACGTTCGATGAATATGGATGACGGACACTTGAAAGCGACGACTAGAAAGCCATTCGATTGGCATGATTTGTGCCAACTCGCCGAATGACCATTTCCTGATGAGACCGTAACGAGCTCTTTGTTTGCTCTTCTTGCAGAACTGAGTGAGGAATGGGCGACCAGCTTGAAAGATCTGTCGGAGAATGGCGACGATGAATTGGATTGTGAACAAGACACGGAAATTTTCCAAGCCAAGTATTTGGGTGAGTCGAGCATCAGGGCTCCACGGTCGGTGGAGGCCACAGCCGAGGCGGTCAAGTCGATTATTTCGACGGCGAAAGGTTAGTCGATGATGACGAGGTGGTGGAGGGAGTCAAGGCTGACTTGGAATTATTTTGATTTTCAGGTTCGAACAAGAAACTGCAGCGGGTCAGTCTGACGGTTTGCCCCAAGGGGATCGAAGCGTTTGATGCGGTCACTGGAGAGACCTTGATCCGCGTCTCCATTTACAAGATCTCGTACTGTTCGGCGGATGCAGCCCATGGCAATGTGTTTGCCTTCGTCAGTGGGGCTCATGTGGACAATTCCAAGGACCATTCCGACTCCGACTCCCTGCTCTGTCACGCGTTCTTGTGCGAGAAACGCAAGTACGCTCACAAATTGTCCTTGACGGCGGCCAAGAGCTTCGAACGGGCGTACAAATTGTGGGAGGATTCGACGCAACGGAAGCGAATCGAGCAAATCAAAAACGCTCAAAACGAACAGACGACCGGGGTGGAAGTGGAGGTGGGCGAGGATGTGCGGAATCTGCTGATCGATTTCGGCGGCGAGGTGAGTCCCATCGAGGACCGACGGAAGCTCTTACAGAACACCTGGGTGTCTTTCGACGAGGAGGCGGCATTGTGCGAGGGCACCGGTCCGCTGGGCAAGTCCAAGGTCTTCGAGAACAATCTGTGGGAGAAGAGTGCCATTTGCTCGTAGTGCTGAAGTGCCGTTTGTGTTCTGCGCAGACTTGACGCACGTTGACGGTTGCCACCGAGCATTTCGTCGTGTCCGTTGTGATTAATTGCAATATATTTTTTTTTGTATTTAATTAAGTTAAATTTTTAAGAGGCTCCTCAAATGGATGTGCGTTATATTTAATTATAATACATTTGGATCTTGATCATTTTATTTGATTTGATTTGATTTTATTTCCGAGAATAATAATTTTGAATAAATAATTTTTATTGATATCGAATTTATGCGTTTGTTTTATTCATCGTTTTGTTGGCCTTCCTGAATTTGCAATTCTAATTTAGAATTTCCATGACTCAAAATCATCCACCCAAAAAGGTATTTTTCTTTATTTGCTTTAATTAAATTGAAAGATTAGTTTTTTTCTTTTCAAATTTTTTTTTTATTCTTATTTGTTTCATAATAATTTTATTATATTATTATATTATAATAATTCGCGTATATTACATTGAATTTATTAGCAAATTATGATTAATTTTCCATTCAAAACAGAATCAGAGTTTTGTACGTCCAACCATTTTAATAAAATTCGAATTGATGCGAGTTTAGGAAATTAATAAACCAGATTTAGTCATTATTCTACCCAAATCTCGAATTCGCAAGCTGAATTCCTCAAGTCAAAAAACAGTAAAATGGTTAACCGTGCAATCCCCTGCTGCAAATGTAATTCATATATTCATTTAAATGCCTAAATTGATTCTTTAATACTCTCAAATAGCATCATTTGATTTTATTTACATTACACCTGAACAAATAAAAAGAAAAAAATGTAAATTTAAAAAAGCAAAATGAAAAAAAAATAACCAAACACTGTAGAAGCAATAATCTCTCTTAAAACTAAATTGAAAATGTACAAAAAGTTTCTTTTTTCCAAAAATAAAATAAAAAATGAACTAAAAAAGCCAAAAAAAAAAAAAAACAAAAATTAGAAAAAAGAAAAGAAAAAGAGAATGTTCTCGTGTATAAAAAAAAAATGCTAACAAAAAATAAAATAAAATAAAAATGAATTTCCATCGAATAATTTTTGAGCTTTGATTATTTTATTCATTTATTTCATATTTTCCTTCAATGCAAAAAATCTGTGTCTTTCATTTTCGTAGGTGTCGATAATTGTATGAAATGAACTAGTGCTAGAAATTATCGCCGTAGAAAATATACATTTTATTTAATCATTTTCCTCTTATTTTCCATTCTCAGCATGGAATTGCGATAAAATTGATTTTTTTTTAATTTGTTGCTTCAATTTGATTTGCTAAATTAGGTTTTGTTTTTCTTTTGATGAATTTTTCTTTGATTAAGATAGTTTGTTTTTTTTTTATTAATTTCGGGGATAATCCACAGTGGATGAAGCCATTACTTGTGCATTGCCCACTTATGGCTGCGTCCCTAAGACCCTACGGCGGGGGGCTTCTATCATGTTCTCTACCAGAATACTGTCGTTTACATGTGCTTTGCCCGGAAAAATGACCCCCTCCCACGGGGGCGCGCTTTCAGACGAAAGACATCCAGCCGCCCGGCAATACAAAGCTTTACCTATTCCGCTACGAAATGGATCGTTCTAATGTATGATTCGTGTTTGACTAAATGCCAGTTGGGGAGTTCGAATGCGTTGGCATGTGTGAGTGTGTGTGTGAAGGAGTATTTCTCATGTGTTTGGTTGAATGGCTGACCGACCCGAGGAGTGTGAATGGCTTTACGACTGGCGAGCTGGCAAAGTTGAAGAAAATGCAGCCACACGAGCGACCTCTGCTTGAATTCAACCCTCAATTCAACGGTTATGCCAGATTTACGACTATTCACTGGCGGGCAACTCCTCACCAAGGAGTGTATCGGTTAATTATCGTCAGAGAGCATTTCGATGAGTGTCTTTTGGTAAATGTGCTTCGTTTTTTTTTAAAATGCTCAATTCAAAGTCAGTTTTGTCTGAAAGTGAGGGTTTTGAAAGGAATTTCTCGCGGGGGAAAAAAAAATTTTAATTTGGCTAAGTTTCGTTTAGGTTCATCCTCGGGGGGTCGTTGCATTCAGCTTATTTCTTCTTCTTCAGATTACCACTTTGATCAGCGGTTAATCAAGCTGATGTTTCAGTGGGCTCCACCCAACATTCGCTGTCTTCATCGCTCTCCGAATCTTCGGACTCGGACAGTTCGATGGCCACACGTCGGGCCAATATCGATGCAACATCATGGAATGCCGTTGAACGTTCCTTTTCTTTTTGTTCTATTTTCTCAACTTTACGAAGTTTAATACCTGCGGTGAGACGAGAAAGCGATTAGTCAAAGTTTCAAAATGACGAAGACCCACTGATGAAACTCACCATCACGAATGGCTTTGAGAAGGTCATTTCTCGTGTCATCGATGGGTGGAAGAATCTTTTTCTGGTTAATTTTGGTTGGCTTGATGAGGTTGGCAAGACCATTGGCGATTTCACCATTTCCCATTGGCTTGAAGAGCGTCGTCGATGGGCTCTGCTCAAGCAGTGGCGGTGGTGGGGGTGGTGGTGGTGGAGCAACCTTTGGCGGTGATTGTTTCGGGGACAACTGTAAAGGATTGATGTTATTCACTCTGTTCGAAAGGGTAAGAGTTGTCTTTGAAGAGCTTACCTGTTCAGGAATGGGTGGTGGCGGTGGCAGATCATTCATTGCGTTCATCTGTTGGCTCATTTGCAAGTTCAAATTATTCAAATTGTTGATCTGACTGTTTAGTTGAGCCATCACCATGGCATTCGGATCATGTGGTCCGCTGGTATTCAGCTGTGGGGAGCCGGATCTCGATGTGCTGTGGCTGCGAGCCAAAAGTTTGGCAGCAATCGCTGAATTGCCGTTGGTCATCTGGCCTGGAGGCGAAGACATCAAAGTCTCCATCGGAACTGGTGGTGGTGGCGGCAAAGCATCCCGTCCAGTAGACATGCTTCGACCTCGGGTTGGCGTGCCAGCATTCGACTGTGTCGGAGTATCACCGTTGCCGGTGGTCGGTGGAGCCGGAGGCGGTTGCGATGGTCGTGGCTTTCCACGCGACGGCGTGCCCGGTGCATACAGACTCTCCTGGGACATCGGCCCTTGACCACTGTACAAATTCTGTGAATTGTAAATCGATTCATCGTAGACTTGCTGCTGATAGTTGGTCTGTTGGTAATGCGGCGATGCTGGCGCATATCCATCCACCCCTTCGGCCGGGTAACTTCGTCGAATTTCAATTGAATTAGGTCGATTCGGTCGACTGTCATAATGACTGCCACCGCCCATGCTATTGTACGCTGAATCCTCGCTGTTCATCACCGAATTCGGTGTGCGATAAATCACGTTATTTGGCATCAAGGTTTCGCCGTGACCAAGAGCGATTTGTCGTTGTTTCTCTCGTGTATTGTGTGGCGTTCGCACACGTTTTTTGTGCCGTTGTCCACTTGCCGCATCGGTACGAGGTCGATGCATCTTCTTGCCTTTGTCATGCATCACACGTTCCGTGTCCTTTAGCATCTCCTGTCGCCACAATTCGAAGAAGTAATTTGGATCTGTGTAGAATTTTAGGCCATCCTTTCCATCGTCCCGATAGCAATTCAGCTTGTCAAGTGGCGGTGGCTTATCACATTGCTGTCAAGAAAAAAATCATTCCGAATGAGTTTCACTCCTCCTCCAATCGATCCTCCTCCACTTCGATACTCACCAAGTACGTCTCTAACATCGGCTTGGGCATTGTGGCTCGCGAGAAAATCTGCTGATCGAAAATGCTGGCACTTTTGAACGCTTTCTTCAGTTGAATATCCTGCAAGGACACCTCCTCGACGGTGCTATCCAATTGCGTCACCTTGATGGCAAGCCGATCAATGCGCGCTTGCAAGGAATTCGATCGTTCCGACAAATTTCCCGCTTCACGAGCCAATTCACCGAACAAATCTTCCGAGTGTTTCGACAGCGACGACAATTGTCGAATGATGTTCGTCAGGGTGGTGTTGGTAACGGTTTCCAATTCGGTCGGTTCAGCCAAATTCGCATCGCGGGCATATGCCGAACGTGCCACATACACCGGCTCAATAATACGCTTCGGCAATGGCATTGTGATTTCTCTCAAATCGCCTCAATTCACTTAAAATGAAATTTCTTTGATTTCGAATGCTTTTCTGGTGCTCAACTGGCGGCTGATCATCTGCATTCTAAAGGACTCTTTCAAATCCCGATTTTAGTCTGAAAAATGTAACAAAAGAAAATTTCAATTTTGAATCAAATAATTTCCCATTCGCGAGGAGAACGCATGCCGACTTGTTTCCATAAACAGCGATTTCGGTGAAGAACGAAAAGAACAATTGAAAAATTCCGAAATTCCGGGGACGCGACGAATGCCATAGACACGTTTCCGAAATATTACGAAGCGACTGTCGCAACCGTACGCATGTCCAACAACGACAAATGACGTTGAGTCCCATCGAGTCGGCAAAGACCTTTGAAACCCATTAAAAATCAATGAAAATATTTCAAATCGCTCGACAAAACGTCACACACCGCACAGTTAGGCATTTGCTGCAATCACCGTCAACTCATAAACTGCGATAGCAACAACAGGCGCTACCAACAACAACACCAACAACAACAATGTCAGCGACTCAACTCGACTCTGTCGGGGTAATTTAAATCCAACACATCATTTCTAATTGAAAACATTCATTTAGAACACAAATCAATGAGAAATTTCCGTTTTCGCTTTACAACGCAGATGCGCACACGACGATTACTGTGTCCGGACGATTTCAGATCGTTCATCAACTGCAGAAGCAGCTAAAGATGTGTGTGCGAGGCGGTGTGCCTCGTGCATGCGATTTTTCTCTGCTTGTTTGTTTCCGATGTTGTTTCGTGCAATTTTTCTCCGCAGTTTTCTCATCGAAATTTTATGGTTGCACGCATCATGCATAACGGCGGCTTGAATGACCGTTTGTGGGAAACGAAATGGCCAACATCAGACAATTAGCCACTTAATTTGAGAAGTTCCACAGAAATCTTTGGCAAAGTCAAAGGATCCCCCCTACCCAGTCGACCAGAATGAGGAAGACTTCCTTCAAAACGAGGCCACGCGAATAACAGGCCTTGAACGATTATCGCAAAGTCATTTTTTAATTAAAAACTCAACTTTGCTTCTTTTCCCAAACATTATTCAAATGAATCGAAGAGTTTCCAATGAAAAAGAGAGAAACAGAAAAAAAAACTCATTCAAATTGACGTCTTCGCATTGAAACCGCCAACCAACGATTCGTTGGTTCGGTCCCATTGTGTGTTCAAGTGGAGTTGATAACAGTTGATCAAATACGAATCAATAGCGTGATATAATAGTTACGGCAGAATGCGAGAAAACAAGCGAGTGACGAGGAGGAAAAAAAGATGAAATTCATTTTCTTTTTTTTCCGATTCGGAATCGAAAGACGATTTTGGGATGAAAAGATGTACGAATGATTGAAGCGTGATGCTCCACGGTGGATTCTGGGTGAATTTCGAATGGCAAATGGCAAGTGCATTCGCTGCGGTGTTTTAGTTGAAGGAATGCTCGTTAGACGCAAGAGTAGCGTCGACGAGAGCCGAGCCGTTGAAAAACGCATCCAATCATGAACTGAAAATGCAACCGATGCGGGCTCCGTCACTCCACCGGAGAGTTGATTTTTGTAGAGCATTGTAATATTTAATTACACGACCGTGAATGGCCTTTATTTCGTATATTTCTATCCATTCACACATTCACCGCAGACAAGTACAACAGCCACGGCAATTGTTTGCGCAGTTAAATTCATCATGTTTTAAACATTAGACGATGAATGTTTTGTTGTTGGGGCCGCCGTTGCCGTTTGCTTCGTGTGCCTTTCTTCTTCTTCATCATTTATTCGGTTTTTTTTCTCTCTTGTTTCGTTCGAGATAATTCTCATTGAGACGAACATGCTTCTTGCACATGTGACTTTTCAGCATGTTTCATTGCGGCAACCGTCTAACTGCAACCGTTGTTTACAGTTTGGTAGTGGTCATTCGACGACTGAAAATCGACTGGCAACGCGACTCCATGCCGAAAACACATTCTGCGTTATCATCGAAACGGAAACATAACCGCCTCGCCCAGAAAACAAACAATTCATTTGAAGGCGAAGGAATGCATCGAATCGCTTCGGTTGCGATGCTTTGCTTTGGTTTTGTTTCATTTTTGGCTTTATCAAACATTGCTGTTATCGAACGGTGCATGATTGGAGTCGAATCGTTTTTGCCTTCTCCGAAAAAAGATTCTCGCCAAAATTAAATTGAACGCGTCCATGAGTCACCGTCCTTGCGCAGGGCCATTCCCGATATGACATTCAAAACAATTTCGAATAAATTGAATGAAATTCATTCAAAAATAACTTCATTCCTGAAGGCGTTTCGGAGTTGCAAACCAAACAGCCGAATGCATTCATTTTGGTAGGCCATTTGTTTGTTATTTTTGGGTTTCCGAAAATGTTTGCTCAATAAACATTTTCTTCGAAAAATGTCGAGGGATTTTCGTGGGCGATTGCCAACAAGCGACGATAGATGAACGGCTACAATTTCGATGTTAATCGTCGAGTCAATGAAATGACTCCAATTGCGGGTGGCGCAACGGAAGACGATTACTTGTGGAGACCATCGTCGAAAGAGGAAATGTTCCATTAATCGATGGATTTTCTTTAGTTTTTTTTCATTTCGCCGGAAGATGCGGGGGGAGTCGAGGAAAAGTTTCTGTGTCATCTTTGACTTAAGCGGAAGAGGCAATAACAACATTCCGACATCTCCCTGGAGCCCCGTCTTGGCAAACAATTAAAGTTCCAACGCAGTTCTTTGATGAATTCGCGTAATTGAGGCATGTATTTGATTGGTGATGCGACCCATTGATACAATAACAACACCACACGCGCATATTGCTATGTAAATTCAATGGAATTTTTTTTTGTCTCCTTCGACGTCGTTTGAAATTCGTTGTTGTTTTTGGGGACAGGCGGAGTCTTGGAGGCATGTGTGGCTGTGTGAGATGCGATTCGAATAAACGAATTCCACGTATGCCAGCAATAACCGAACAGTTTTCTGGTGGTGAAGATGTGCGTGGCTGCGGTGAATCGAGCAGTCGATTCGAATTCCGGATGTTATGCCATCTGAAGGTCTAGCGGTTCCTGGAAAGAGGCCAACGGGATTTTCCGGGGTTACGTAGTCCGGGTAGGGCTTGGGGCTCGAATTCCAAAGGGAATTTTCCAATGGGCATCGGTCCAAGGTCAGTGAAACCGTGAGGACCGCGTGATAGTTCCGTCGGCTCCAATTGTTGATTCAATTATATACCATTGCGCAGCCACCGTCGCTCATCACACACATATCCAGGTGACATTTTGGATTAGTCTGAGGCTCTGTGCCACGAAAACCATATAAAAATATGTGAACTAGGCGAAAATCATCAGTCAGTTTTCTTAAATTGCCGTGGGAAGAAACTAGTGAAAGAAGAAAAATGCAAGTTTTCGTTTTGTCAACTTTGTGCGTTGCCGCCGTACTTCAGGTGTGTGTTTTTCAGCGACAATTTTTAGGAATTTTTTGCAATTTTTTTGCGATTTTTTTTGTGAAAAAAAAACAAACTTTAAGAAAAAAAATCAGCAAAAATATTTCTCGTTGATTGTTTTAGGTGACGCTGGCTAACATGATCGTCCCCGCACCGAGCGCAACCTGTACTTTTGAGGAGTTGAGAAGCCGCGCCGGTTTGGTTGTTGAAAAATTGACCAAATTCGACAAGACTTTGGATTCTGGTTTTGACATGTTGGAACATCAAAATCTGTTGGACACCTTGAAGGTGCTGAAGCCAGAGGAATGGAAGTTTGAATTGACCGAAGTGAAAGAGGTTATTGAAGGTATGCACGAAGAATTTGCCCAGATCAGATCAATCATCTTGAACGGTGTGGAGGAATATCGTACCCGCGTTTCTGTCGAAACTGACAAATTTGTGCCAGCCGAAGATACCAAGCAATCCGTTTTGGACAAACTGTGCCCAATCGTCAGTGAATTCAATGGCACCGCCAAGACCTTCCAAGATAACTTGGAGTTCTGCGTGAAGGATGTCAGCAAACAAATCGAAGAGTACGTGCATTTGAATGCGATCAAGGAACGTTTGGCTGGTGTCGCTCAACTCTTCCAGGGATCTGTCACCCCCGAGGAACACAAGAAAATCGACGAGGAACTCCCGGAATTGGTGAAACTCATGAACGAAGTTGTTAACCCAAGTGAGGAAAGCATCCAGAAGGCCACCCAAATCGGTACTCAATACAGATCTTGCTTGGATTCCATCCACGAGAGAGCTCAAACCATTGCTGAACCATTCGAGAAGCGTGCCGCGGAATTCCTTCCAAAGGTCGAAGTTGTCTCAACCAATGCTGGACCAGCACCAGCCGTTTCCATCTCAAAGACCGGTGCCCCAGTTGCTTTGGCCGGTCCAGGTGCTCCAATTGCCACCGCCACCCCAGTTGTTGCCCCAACTGTCCCAACCTCTCCACTTCCACAAGCTGCTCCAGCTGCTCCAGCTGGTCCAGCGGCTCCAGCCACCCCAGTCGCCCCAGTCGCCCCAGTTGCTCCAGCCGTCCCAGTTGCTCCAAAAGCATAAGCATTGCCGACAAGGCTCAAGCCGGCCAATGGCAAGGTAAAGATTTGCAGTTGCAATTTTGTTAACGAAATCAAATCAATAAAATTGTGTCTCTCACAGAAATTGCTCGTTATTTATCCCTTTTGTGACGAATAAAGAATGACAGAATTCAGCTCTTGATTACCGACTTTGACTGTGACAATTTCCTCAGCAGACATCAGAAACCGTTGCCGGTCCCGGAAAATGGTTGCTTTGTCTCACACAAACCACGACAATCTCATTCAAATCACTCGAATTGCATGAAATGCAAACGAAACAAAAAAGCGAATCATTCAAATGGAATGCCCCGAAGCGTTTGATGCATTTTTCGCTGCGACAGTCATATCGAATTTTCCGTTTCGATTCAAGCACGACGACGGGCAAGAACGTGAATAATGAATGTGTTTTTGTGTGGCAGAAAAACCTTGAACCTCTCGCTGGTTGGTCGGTGCATTAACGGCAAAAATTGAATGAAGTGAAAAAACGACGAATGAACGCAAAAAAAAAAGCACAGAACCGTCACACACATTCGCAAAGAGCGCACAATGAGAAATGAGAAAATTGGTCAAGTCGCGCTGATGCGATAAGCAACAATGTTCCGTAGCAAACTCGGTTCGCAATGCAAATATCGATCCGAATGACAGCACCGCATTATGCTGCTGTTCATTTTCACTGTTGCCAAATAGAACGGATAGCCGAGCGGAATTCATGTACGCGAGCGAATCGCCATTGCGAATCGTCGTAAGATTTTCACCCGAAAATACACACAGCATTCGGCACTTTCTTTGCGGGTTCATTCACACACACTACGTCGGCATCGGCACAGCAGACACACATATTCGTTGTGGCCGCTCGCTGGCCAAACAACCAGCGACACCGTCGTATGGGGGATTTCACTCGCAAGCTGAACTCAATTCGAACTGAATTGCTCCCCAAGCCCATCACAACCCAATTTTCGATGAAATTCAACGCCTCAAATTAGACAATGACAAAAAATAATTGTCATTTGATGTTTGCCTTGATTCGCCGGAACGTTTACCCGTCTCGAATGGAAACTTGTTTGTTACGAATCGCGATCGCGCACTCTGATGTCATCCAAAAATCAAATGTCTTTTCGCAAGAAATCCCATGCGAATTCATCGATTCGGTCATCACGGCTGTGATTAACCTCCAGCCGAGTAAGTCATCGCGATAAGGACGACTTTGTTGAATGTTGTATAATCGCAAGCCAACAGAAATACACAAATGGAGAAAGGTTGCACGCAACACGACATTCCCCCATCGACAATACTTGAATTGGGCTCCGCTTGCATTTGAAATTCCACAATTTCTCGCGACTCGCCGATGATTCGATGGAGAAAATGAAGTGGCATTTTATTTCTCTGCGGCAAATTGGAAACATTTTCGAGATTTGCGATTATCGTGGAGCACCGGAATATTGTCGGAGAGAATCGTACATTGGAAGGCGTGTGTGGTTTAGTGTTGCTGTAGGGTGCGGACGTCATGACTAATTTTTTTTTTCTCTTCTTTTCTGCTTCTTCGCCGTTCAATCGACAGATTTTCTTGTGTTTTTCTCCACAATTCACCCAACACTCACCGCAGATTCGTGTGTATCCGTTCATTATTCACTTATCACTGCAACTGATCGCAACACCGATTTACACTGAGTCGAAAACTTCTTGCTTTTATTTTGCGTAATTCAATTTGTTTATTTTAATAATAATTCCAATTCATGCACTCGAAAAAATTTCATTAATGACGTTCGCTCTTAAGTTGGATGCGAGACTTTGTTTTTTTTTCTCGATGGATTGTCAAATGGGTGTCGTTCGACTGACAGCTTGATAGGTGGCAGCACCGGGTATTGCAGGGCGTTTTTAATGGAGAATTTTTTGAAGAAGTTTTAGGAAGTTTTTGGAAGTTTTTGGAAGTTCGCGACAAATTCTAGACGAAGCTATTTTGGTCGTAGTCAATCGTGAACGGGTTGAATTGTTCCTAGGGTTGAATCAAACATCCCCCCGTCAGTCAGAAATCGTACTAGAACCGTGACTGTAGTGAAGTTGTCGCCGGTTCAATTGCAGTGAAAAATGTCAAAGGTTCTTTTCACGTTGTATTGCTGAACCCGGTTGGGGACTTGATTGTTGAGTGAATTTCGATTGTTTCTCTTTTGAAACTAAAAATATTATCTGCTCTTTTGAACGTAAGTGAATCAAAGTGTGAATGAGCGAGGGATTGAGCCGTCGAATCAAACCGGGAGATTCTTCGTGGATTCTCCCAGAATGCGCTCGAACTTTCGGCGAAATCTCAGCCTAACCTCAATCGCGCTACTCGACTGCATGATGAAACTCATTGTGAACATGAGAAATTAACGATTTCATCACAATTTCAGATAAACCTCGCAAGAACTGAAGAAAAATGGCAGCAATTTTCAATCGTCTGGGTCAACTTGGTCTGGGCCTTGCCTTGGCCGGTGGAGTGGTCAATTCCGCATTATATAATGGTAGTTATTTACTTGACAGTTCTGGAGGTGAGATGACTGACGAGGCCTTCTTGTATTTCAGTCGATGCTGGTCGTCGTGCGGTCATCTTCGATCGTTTCCAAGGTATCAAACAACAGGTGGTCGGTGAAGGAACCCATTTCATCATTCCCTGGCTGCAACGACCAATCATCTTTGACATCCGGTCTCAGCCGAGAAACGTTCCAGTCGTAACTGGATCAAAGGATTTGCAGAATGTCAACATCACACTGCGTATTTTGTTCCGACCAGTACCTGACCAATTGCCAAAGATCTACACAATCTTGGGTGTTGATTACGATGAACGTGTGTTGCCTTCAATCACAACGGAAGTGCTTAAGGCCGTCGTCGCCCAGTTCGATGCCGGAGAGTTGATCACACAGCGTGAAGTGAGTATCATTGATGCGATGGAGTCCAACGGGAATGACTCATTCGGGATTCTCTCGTTCCACAGATGGTGTCACAAAAGGTGTCCGAGGATCTGACCGAACGTGCCCAGCAATTCGGCGTCATTCTCGATGACATTTCAATCACACATTTGACCTTCGGCAAGGAGTTCACACAGGCCGTTGAAATGAAGCAAGTCGCTCAACAGGAAGCCGAAAAGGCTCGTTTCATGGTCGAGAAGGCCGAACAGCAAAAGAAAGCCACCATCATTTCAGCCGAGGGTGATGCTCAAGCTGCTGAGATGTTGGCCAAATCCTTGGCTGAGTCCGGTGATGGTTTGGTGGAATTGCGTCGTATTGAAGCCGCTGAAGATATCGCCTACCAATTGTCACGATCACGCAATGTGTCCTATCTGCCCGGCAATCAAAACACACTCATCAATCTGCCAGCGCCTTAAGTTCGTTGATCGACTCCATCAAAAGACATTTCGCATCTCACCGGACGGCATTAACTAATCGCCGTTCGATTTGGCCGCTTCGGTGAGATATTCCGGGTGGTCATCGACATTTTTTTCGCTGTTGGTGCCGCATCGTTGCGCATTGTGCAATGGTATTTCTTTTACTTTAATAATTTGTTTTTTCCGTCTGTATGATGATGATGTTGATGATGATGCGAGTCATTATGGTTGAGGTGCGCAGCGCATTTGGATTGAAACAACCGACAAACCCAGTTATGAAACCTATTATGATGTTTAGTGTTAGGCATTTCTGAAAAAAAAAGAAAATGAATGGAAATAAATGAACGTTGCGAACGATTTTGAACAAAATGCCAAATGAGGAATTTTCTTCTTCTTCTTTTTTTTGAAAGCGGAGAGTTTTGTAGGGCGAATGTTGGGACTAAGAAGTCTCTTCGTCTGAGGTCCCAAAGGTATTTTAGAGGCAACAAAATTGAATCGACTCATATCCTGGGCAGCTCTCCCATGATGAAGCTGTGGGAAAAGATCAAATCTGAAACTCCAGGAAATTTCTTAAAAAATCTCTTTATTTCGCATTCCATTCGATCTTAAACTCATTGAAATTTCTGTGGAATCAGCTGTCTTATATCCTATCCTATCCATCGCAAAGTCCCTCAATGTTGACTGCTTTGCCCAGGGGCTCCAATAACGACTTCCTGCTTGCTCTTCGATTTGTCGTGAAATTTCTTCTTCACTGAAAAACAAAGCAAGGAATAAGAATCCAGGAGAATCCAGATAGAATATTGTTGCTTACGCGTGATCAAAGTGTCAGGATCCTCCTCGGTGTGAACTTTCTTGTGGCGAATGAGCTTCATGTACGCCCGCTTGTAGACTTGCTCAAACGGAGGCAGCACCTGGGTGCCATTCACCTGATGAACGCTCAAAGGAATGACTGTCGAAGAGACTGGCACCAAATCTGCAAAGAACAATCATGAATGACTTGAGCTACCAACCCATTCAAGGTCACACGTCGCTCGCTCCAAGCATCAACATCTGCAGATGGATATTTGATTGCCGTATTGTTTCAGTGTTGTTGATGATGTGACTGTGACCAAAGAAACATTCACATGACGCCAATTATGGCTTAAAGGTCACACGACTCACTGGCAGCCGTTCGCCAACGCCAGAAGCGCAGCACGTTTTGAATGCTCTGCAGTTTTTCAAAGTGAAAACTATACTTCATCTTACCCTGTTCGTATTTGTCGTTCTCATTCCGTTTGTACACCATCGGCGAAGCGATGGCACAGCCAACGATCATTGCCAGAAGTACGACAAATTTGAAAGTGATCATCGTGTCGTCGTCGTAGAAACACCTTAATGAACTTCAAAAGAGCTGAAGAGATTCCCGGGGATCGATTAGATCGAAGGGAAACACTAGAATAGTATCACTTCTCCCCAAAAAACGATCGAAAGCCTCCGAGATCTTCGGCAAAACTGAATTGCCGCGCTGGACGATTGTGACCTCGCAAGTAAATCGGTTTGAATTGCTGCGCGAATTGTTGTTGCGTTCACTTCGACGGTACCAACTGAATGCGCTAATATTGACTTTTGATTCATCCGCAGCGACGGCTGCGGTGAATGGTGAGCGGTGAGCGGTGTGCGGGAGGTGGCATCACTCGAAACGGTAGTAGGTGTGGAGGAGGTAGATTTTATGGTGCGATACATTTGTGTTGAAGATTTTTGGTCAGATTTCATTCTGCGCCGTGGCTTTGGCTCCCTTGAGCGCATGGTGCGCATTTGCGTGAAGTGACTTCATGCCCAACTGATGAAGCTCAGTTCGAAGCGACAGCGTTTTTTTTCTTCATTTTTCGGACAATGCGATTCAATTGTTTATGTTTCGCAATCGTGTGTGAGCTGCTTGATGATTTTCGCTCGATGTGAAATTTGCGAATGAACACGAATTTGTGTCGTCTCAGTAAAGTTCGTTCAGTAATAGAAATGTCATCGCTTCAGGTGCGAACGGTTCGGTGAGGAAGAGAGAGTGATGATGATGACATTCATTGGACATTTCTGCTGAATTTTTTTCATCATTTCATCTTTGGTTTGGCGTTTCCAAAACGGGAGAATGATGCAGGATGATCGTCTCTTTTCGGCATGATGCATCGTCGGAGAAAAGAACGAAATCGATTGTGAAAAAGTTTATTGCGAATCGAGTCGTAAAATAAAAATAAATTAATTAATTGATGACTAAGAAAGCTCTCGGTTCATTGCATGGTGCTGGCCAACATGGCGAAATTGGGAACGGCCACCGTGATGAGATCCTTTCGGATGGCGTTGAGAGGAGCCAGTCTCTTCCATTCGAATGTTTTCAAGCAGAGTTTGAGCACTTCACCGTCACGCTTGTCGCGGCCTTCGTGCTGGCGATTCTCACGGCCAATAGCCATCAAAGTGTGACCCCCGAAGATGGTGCCCTCGTAGTTGTAGTGCTGGTGATCGGTCGAGAAGTAGCTGATGAACTGAAAGGAAACCAGAGAATCAGTGTCGGGTCGAGTAACCTGGGTGGCCGGGGTTCCCGGGGTGCCCTTACCATAGTCCATGTGTCAGTTTTTGGATCGTATCGCTCGATGGAATTACACCAATCGGCGATCGCGTATTGCGAGCAATTGAAGGCACTGCCGCCGATGGCGTAAAGGTGCCCCTTGTAGGCGGCGAGGTAGAAATTGGTTCGTTTGCGGATCATCGGTGATCGACGAATCCAAATGTTTCGGTCGGGATCGTAACTCTCGAAGGTGTTCAATCCGGGCGCACAGTTGGCCCCACCACCAGCGGCGTACAGTAAGCCATTCAATGATGCGACAGCGTGATTGTAGCGCTCTTCAAGCATCGGAGCGGTGAATTGCCAGGTGCCGACTTTTGCATCGAATCTGGAAAAGGAAATCGAATGAGTTCTCGTAGCTTGATCTACTAGTTGCTGCTGAGTGTTACCTTTCCACGGAGTAAATCCGCTCTTCGTTGTCGTAGTAGCCCTTCAGCAAGCCCCCTGTCACGTATATGAGCCCGTCAAGATATCCGACAGCAAAGTTTTGACGTTTGTCGTTCATCGGCGGCAATCGAAATTCGCCCATCGTCAGCAAGTCGATAATCTGCGGGTGAAAATTGAGGTTAAAAGAATTCGACTGCGATCGATCTGCGTTGAAACACTCACCACTCCGGGACAAACGCTCTCCGAATCACCGGCTATGATTAATTTGTGATCTTCGGTGATGGTCGCCGACAACCGGCTCAGGACAATGTCAATTGTCTTCAGTGAGCTCCAAGAGTCTTTCGCCGGTGAATACATTTCGATGAACAACTGTCGATCGTCGTCATGAGCTCTTCCAACGGTGATGATTTTCTGGGCGGAATGTCGTCCATCGGTCCGTAGTCGTTTCGAGATTTCCGTACGTTTCGCGGGAAATGCCTTGAAAGCCAATGTGTCTTCGATCAAATGATGGCATCCAGATGTGAATGCCAGCTGTCGAATTTTCTCATTTATGAATGGAACCTCCAGCTGGATCAATCGAATCAACTGCAACAAATCCCGGTAGTAAATGACTCGTTCGATGAATTTGTGATTGATCCAATGGAGCATTCCATCGTAGACCTCTTCCTCGGAGCGAACATTCAAATCGTTACTGGACAACAACCAGCGCAGGCGATCGTAACTCAACTCGAGATACTCATTGCCTTTGATCATCTCCGAAAAAGAAAAATAACCGAAATCCACAGCCTTCTCACGCAACTCGTCCAACCCGAGCCTCTCCGACAAGTCAACAATTCCCAAGCAATTTGTCGCTGTCATTCGCTTTTCAATCAGATCGCAGCACTTGCGAGTCACATCAGTGAATTGGAAATAGTTGGCCAACACCAGGAAGTTGTGAACATTCGCTTCGGTCGGTGCAAAATCGCGGAAATAACAATCGTCCACCAACAGTTGGAAATCATCACAATTGACGTCGTTCAGTTTGACTTCTCGCTGACCGGACTCTCGGAAACCTCTGGAGAACATTTTCGAAAAATACGGACTGGCTCGCATTAAATCTGTGCGGTGAGCAGCGATCCTGAAAAGGAGTCGGTTGGAATCAGCTGGAACTGGCAGGAAATAAGACTTTGAACTCACTTTCTTTCATTCGAACCAACCACAAAAACCACGTCTGGATCGCCTTTCACCTCCGCCATTCTCGAGTAATAGTTGGGTTTCTTTTGCAATTTCGTCCTTTTCGACCAATCAAAGAGCGTTCGTTACTTTTTCTGCTTCAAAATTAAAAAGGCTTCCGACCAACTCGATGCCTAAACTCAAACTGACTTTTCTTTCTTTTAATCCCTTCAAAATTCAAATTAGGCCTTCAACTCGACGCAAAGACAATTTCGAATTATGGTCCCGACGCCATTTTCCCATAAACTCAGCACTACTCACTTCAGCGCCATCTATCGCCATTCCCAAAAGCCTATTCGCTTTAAATCCCAAGCACATCATTCTGAAGGATTCTCGGACGCCGAGAAGAACCCAAACTCAAATCTATTCTTTTTGTCAATTTTAATGCAACTGAATCGACTTTGAGCTTGAGCTAAAATTCATCGATGGCCCATTCTCGCTCGGTGCAAATTGACCGGGCCTCGATAATGTTATCTAGTAAACGTCAGTCAACCACACAATCTAAGCCGCCAACGTAGATTTTTCCGGTATAGTCTGAGTCAGAGTCGCATTTCCGATTATAAAATGGTCAGTCGGCTTGTGGTTGCGAGTGGGACTTAATTGGCTATAAAAGATCTCCTCTAAAATCACACTCCAGTCAAATTTATTCGAAGCTCAGCATCAAGAACATCTGGACGGGCACCAAATTAATCCATCACTTCGGTCACCAATGGTGTAATCATCTTCTTGCGGTTTTGGAATGAGCTGAAGTGGCATCGTTTCGCACGGACGACGAACAGAATGCAATGGAAATCAGTTCGAAGCAATCGATCGGCTGCAAGATCTCATTCAGCGGCCATCAGCGAACTTTTAATTTACCATGAAATTCTATTGTTTTTGGACGGAGAAAAGATTTACGAGTGTCAAGGAACGTAGTTGACGAGTACCAAATAAATAAAAACAAATTAAATAAAAGCTCTTAATCGCAAATTGACTGAAGCCAGTCGCTCCAACCAAGAAAGAAATGAAACTAAAAAAAATCAAATATTCTCGTGTTTATTCCGTTTATTATGTTCAATTGTTGTAAACATTGTTTTGTTTTTTTTTATTGTTTGTTTAATAATTAACGAATGCATTTATGAATGTTTTATATAATTAATTAATTCAATGGTTGTTATTAGCATAATAATAATTTATTACGAGTAAATCCAGAATTTCCCCTCTCATTGATTCGATCCGAAATGTCACAATGGCGATTATTAAATTTCGGATCGAATTCGTCAATGAAATTCTGATAATAAATGTTTTGTTTTGAAATGAAAAACAAACAAAAAAAATTACAAAAGAAAACATGGCTCAAAAAACATAGCCTTTGCAATTTTTCTTGTATTTTTGCTCATTTACTTTCATCATTTTTTGCTTATTTTTTTTTTTGCATTTTATGCCCATTATTTGTTGATTGAATTATTTTAAGAAAAATATATAGTTCATATAATAACAACAATATTTTTGAAATGATTTTTATTTGCGTTTGTTTTTTTTTTCATTTGCTTTTTAGATTTGACTGGGTGTCTCGATGGGTCCATCATTCCGCTCAGGATGTGCAGCGAAGGAGGAGGGGTCCATCGAGGCTGGAATGTCGATTGTAAGCCCTAAATCTACGAATTGTCTTTGAAAAAAAAATAACGGGTGACTGGGCGTTTGAAGTACCGCGAGAGGGCGTAATCGTTGCTCCCCACTCAACAAACGAATTAAATCGATTTAAATTATTTAAAAAAAAAATTGCTTTAACCGTTATCCTCCCTCTCGCGACTCATTTGATTTCATTAAATTTTGGTTTTGCTAAAATTCACAAAAAGAAAAAGAAAAACTTAATATCAATTTGCAATTACCAACAAAGTGTCCTAAACTAACTAGAATTCGTTAAAAATTAACTAGAAAACATTTCATTTTGATCTAAATTCAGCTTAGCGTTCAGCTCATATTTGGTTTGGAGATTTTGGAAAAGGTTTTTCTTTGTGTTTCTTTTTAGTTACTCTGACAAATTTCTTCTTTCATTTTAATATAACAATTCTCGACGAGAAAATTCTGGTCGTGACACTCACGCACGCACGCACTCACACAGCCTTGCATTCAATCATTCACACGTCACTGAGGTACCTAAACATTACAAATATGATATTTGATTTAGATTTTTGGTTCGTAAAATGGTTCATCAACATTCATCGCAGCGTCTGTTTGGCGAGTCTTGTCATTCGACGACGAAAAAAGAGAGCTTTGATTGATTTCCCTTGCATTAAGCGCGCATTCATTGCATTCATTCATTGATTTTGGAGTTGTTGATTTATTTTTTCTTGCATTCTTCCATCGAATTTGATTTAATTACAAAACGAAATGGCGAGATAAGAGTAAACTTAACAGGCGATGCATTGCCATCTGTCGGTTGTGGCCGCTTCAGAATGGCTGGCTGGTCTTCGTGTTTGACTTTTTGGTGTTTTCTTTCATTTTTTGTTCCTTCCAAAATGCTGGGCGGGGCCGTTGATCGATCTTGAGGTGAATTCACTCAATGAATCCGTTCGCCAAGCAATCGATGGTGATGACAGTGTTGCCGCTCTCCTCCGTTTCGGGCAGTTTGATGCGATCGGTGTCGCTCATGATGGGCATAATGATGCAGATGAATGCCTGACCCGTGTTGGTGTCCCGCGGATGGATGGTGACTGGCGTGAAGCGCTCAGTGGTGCCTTCAACGAATGACATGAAACGCTGATAGACCTCCGGATAGTGTCTGCGGATGTTGACGCCGCGGTGTTTGAGTGCCGTTTGAATGTTGGCGAGGATCAATTCACGGTTTCTCGTCGTATTTTGAATCTTTGAGGTCAAGTTGAAGGTCAAAATCAGAATTTCGGAGCCGGATTTGGCGATGGTTGCAGCACTGGTGGACATCATCGCTGTTGGATCGATCACGACAGTTGGGTTTGCATTGATCGATATGTCGACATTTTTGCATAATTTCAATTTGGCACAACGGGAAACTAGCTGTCGTTCCCACTTGACGGAGGCTGTCGAACTGCTGGGCGCCTCCGAGACAACGCAAATGGCAACATAGACGAGCATCTTCGAGTCGGGTTTGTATTCGGTGCTGAGACGAAGCAATTCAGAGTAGAGTTCCGGTCCCATTTCCTGCGGCATCAATTCAGGCCATCGAACGTAGGAGGCTTCGCCGATTCGTTGGAATCCTTGTTTAACAAACAGTTCAGCGCTTTCGGGACTCCGGAAGAGAATTCGCACAACACCTCGACCTTGGGCTGAGTATCCTCGTCGCGCCAATATCGTTAGATGCTTCAGGGTGTCTGTGTCATCCTTGCAGGAGGACAGCACTTGGCGACACAGCACCGACACTCTTGAATGCAAGCACGCCTTGCGGTGTTTCTCCCAATGCGAGCGACGACACTCTCGCGAACAGTACATGTGACTGCAGTTGTGACAGCTCTTGTAATGTTTGCGAGCCTCGGCGACCGTCGTCGATGCTTCACATTTGGGATAACGGCATTTCGTCACGTCCAATCCACCCGCACTGCCCGATGCATTCGATGAGACGCTGCCCGTTTGGGGTACTGGAGGTTCGGAAGAGTCCAAGGATACGCGGCGAGCTGTTGCAACAGGTGTTGGCGGCTCGGAACGTTTCTGTGCATCACCTTCGCTCCGGCGACGCAACGGTTGACTCTGGTCGATTTGAAGACGCATGCCTGCATCGAAGCAGGATTCATTGGCTGCTGTACCTGGGGATGCGTTGATGCCGCACACGGGAAATTCCGATTAGAAACGATCTTTCAATTCGATGCAAAACACCTCCAAATCATGCACAGCCGACATCAATACTAACAGCAAGCGTTGCATTTTAATCGGGTCGATCAGTGCATTCGTAGACGGTCGGTCAACGCAATCAACTCGCGATCGCTAATAATATGCATGTCTACAAGCTATCCAAGTGCGCACACCAACACAATCAATCAAGCAATCGACAAAATCATACGCAAAAACGAAAAAGAAAAGAATTTTTGGGTGGAAATTAAAATCGTTGTGTTTGTGTTTGAAAATGATGACGAAATCATGAGAGAATTCTGCAGAGACTAAGCTAATTTGAAACAAAAACTTACAGGTTCATACCTGTGGACCTGTAGGAATCCGATGGCAATCCGAGCAGTGATGCCAGAACATCTTCGAGAGTGGCCGAACTGGGCGATGGTCGATCGGTTTGAATCGCCAGTGTTGGTATTGGTGTGGCTAGAGGTGGATGCGAGCAGAAGAACTTTTTTGTTTTCGTTTGCTTGGATTTTTTTTATCGGTTTGTTTGCTCTCTTCTTTTTGGAGAGAGCAGAATGACGATGAAGCTATGTGCGGTGCCAATGCGTTGGCGCATGACGATTACATGAGAAAATGAACGTGTGTTTGAATGGAGGTCGGCAAAGCAAAACAAAGCTGAAACAATGATTGAATAAACTCCTCACTGGCCAATGACGGACATCACAACAAGCAAACTCTCTCCGACGAGCTTCTCATTTCTGAAAATCAGCTAAAATGGCCAACGGAAATCAAGATGGAAACTAAGCGACAGACGATATCGATTCAGACACAGATTTCGAAACGAATGCAGTTGGAGGGCTACAGACAGTCGACAAAACTTGTTTGTTTTCGAAAAAACTCCGAAAAATAAGAAATTTATCCGAAACTATCCGAAAATTTTGAAAATTATCCGAGATACCAATTTTGAACTCCGAATTTTTCGGACCTACTCCGAAATTCGAACTTCGAATGATTCGGACGTACTCCGAAATTCAATTTTCCAATGATTCAGACGCTCTCCGAAACTCAAATCCCCAACAATTTGCAAATATTTCGAAATTGTCCAAACAAATTGTCCGAAAAACTGTCTCATCCCTCCCGCGCATCCCTCCCGAAATCTGCGTCTTTGCCACAACAACAAAGTAAAATAAAACAAAATAATAAAATTATTTCCTCATTTTATTGTTCGTTCATACTGAAATACTTGATCAGAAATCTACGGTTCAATGAATCATATTAATCATTAATGAATAAAATTAATAAAAACAAAACTTAAAAACAAACAAATTACTTTTCCCTTTGATTTTCTCGAGAGAGAAAAAAAAGTTGAAAAAAAACACCATTTCTTCATTTTGTGTCCTCCTCTTCAGTTCGACTTGATCGAAATCAAAGTGAATTACATCGAAAATGAATGCCAAGGAAATGGTTCAAATGACGAGACCCAGCGATCGATGATCGAATTTCGAACAATTTCCCCTGCGGCACTCGCAAGGCAGACACATCTTGTGGGTTTCCCTTTCGCGTTTTCAACGTCTAGCCGAACACACAAACAAAGGTTTAAGACACCGACAATACACACCAGCGACGGGGAGTCCTCCAATCCACAGCACGATCCCCATCGGCGATCGCCATCCCATTCGACTTAGAAAAACGAAAGGGAATCTTTCAATCAAAGACAATTGCAATCATAACCAACCCGCTTTGAATAGACCTCCAAAGAGGGAGGTGATTTCGATCTTCAT
>JANSTV010047841.1:0-14886 GCA_027564135.1 Lestremia cinerea
AGAAAATTTCATCCCGTTTCAATGGCATTAACATCATTCTCCGGCTGATTGCTATCGAACAAATCTCTTTCCGCTTCTCCCCTCCATCCTGAATGTCGATCGAATGAAATACTGACGACAAATCGCTATTGGAGTTACTGCTGGAATGAAAGCAATATTTTCGAGCGGTGTCGATCGAAAGTCAATTCATTAATCGCGTTGAATGGGTCATCATTCGGAATGGGAACGGAATCGATTCCCTTCACTTCGGTGCTCATTCAAGTGTGGCTTCGTGAAAATCTTGTCGACAGGGAAATCATCTGCAGAGTACGGGAGAGCAAATGAAAACTCCAAAAATTGACTCAAATTGAATGAAATCTCAAGTTGTTTGCCAAACAGAATTTCAAGGAAAAGGCGAAAAAAATACACAAAATAATTTATTCATGCAAATGAAACTGAATTAATTGCTTTTAATTCCACAAGGACTCGACTGCGACTCTGTGATCGTTCATGCCGAACCGAAAGCAACACAAACACCCCGAATTGCAGTTAATGAACTGCAACGCATTTGTTGAGGGAAAATCTTACTGTCGACCTCAAACTTTGAAACGAAAATGTAATCACGGAAAATCAATGAAACGTCATATTATGATAATTTTGCGTGAGTTTCGCGCAAATATCTTCCGGATCCATCTTTCGGCAATGAGACCGCCCATCTGCTTCGAACAATTCAATTTTCAACGAAATCTAATTGTCTTGAGTCTCGCATTGTTCGCCAGAATGCCATCCAAATGCTCAAGAACACTTTCCGCAACCCGTTCGGTTCGACTTTATGATGCCGACACACACACACACACACACACACAAAACAATTTCAAAATTCCATTCGAAGAACAATATAATTTGACTGACACTGCTGGAATGAGCGCCATTACATTCATTAGCATTTAATGAAAAACCATTTTCAATCACATTGTCGAATAACGGGACCATCAAAAACACAAAAGCAATTTGTGACTGATTCCATTTTCCAATTTCCCACCCAAAAAGCCCGGTGCTTTTTGTTGTTGTCAACCGAGTTCGGTGTCAGCGTTCACCGCTCGTCGTCACCATCGCCATCATTCATCGACGTCAAAGTCACTCGTCGCGATCTCGCTCCCCATTCGCAGTTCACCGTCCATCCATTTTCAACGCAAAAGGGGTGTGATACACGCAATTGACGTGCATCAAAGCATTGCGTTTTCGGGAAGAAAAAAGGAAATTCTCTTCAAAAGAATTATATTTGCCAAACGGTACTTTCTTCGTCAAAAGAAATTTTCCTTAAACTGAAATTCTACGAATTGATTGCAAATAATTGATGGGGGACAAGGTGAGGTCTTGCGACGGACGAAAAGCGGCGACGGTGCTGATAATATTTTCAAGTGGATTCAAAATTAAGTTACCGACGGCTGAAAGGGATTCGCTTGGACGAAAAATGTCGAGTTAAATGGCTGAGAGTCGGAACGGTAGAGGCGCATTCCCATGGTGAACCCTTCGTGCAATTGCCTCAGTCAGGTTTTTAATCCGATTCATTTGAATGCCATAATTTTCTGGGCAGTAAACTGTTAAGCTGATCAAAACAATTAGGCAAAAAAAACCACCTGAAAGTAGCTGCGGCAATTAAGATTCCGCTGGAGCAACAGAGATAGCAATGTTGCGGTCGGCAATGAAAGCGAAATTGCGCGTCTATCGTGCTCTAGCTTTCACCCATCGTTCATCTCTTTCCTCGAAACGACAAAGAATCGCCAGCTTGGCTGAACTGAATGATAACCTCGGAAATTCCTCAAAGCAATTTGCTCCTCGCATTTCATCAAAGACGGTGAATTTTTCGTTTCGACCGCAAAACAACTAACGGTATTTTTCACGTTCCAGCCAATTCACACCCAATGATGTTGCTCGACTCTCGGGTTTGGCAAAAGGCGAAACTTGACAAAAAAAAAGTATTTTTCATTTAATTTTCAAGTCGAACGGAACTTTTTCCCTCTGAACGGTTCGATTGTTGCTCCCCCACCCCTTCGATTATAACTGGCTGACGCAAAGATTTCGGCCTTGTGCCATTCTGCCAGCGTCCTTTCATCTCTTCATCGTTGAAATATCGAATGAATCAGTTCGGGAGAATGGAACGTGAACTACACTTAATTGCCAAAGTTTTTGGACAACTTACATTTTCTAATAAAGAAACACTTTTCCGGGTTGACGTCCCGGTGTATGTGTGTGTGAGAGAGAGGAAAGTGGGAGGAGTCACTTGGTCCTGCAAGTCGGTTTTTTCTTTTGTGCCCATTCAACCCAGCCGAATCCATCGCTCGACCGATGGAAGTGTAAACAAAACAGCGAATTGAGATCCGGAGAGGGTGCAGGGGGAAGCGAGGTATTGTGTTCAAAAGGTTTTTTCTCCGCAAATAAGAAATAAAGCAACAACAAATGATCTTCAGACTAGTCGAAAGCGTGTCTCATCCGAAAACAATTAATGTCATTGATTGTATTAAACTCTTCGGCCGGCATGATTAATGTTTTCGGATCCATCAATTCGAATTGAATTGGCCCCTTTCCGACAGTTTTTCCACGCAAAAATGCCAATCAAAGAATTGCCAACCGAAACACGATCATTAATAATATCGGAAATACAAAGCCGGAAGACACACAAAAGCCGCAAAGCACATTTTCGAAACCCCCTTACCCCTCCGTCACCCTCCTACCCTCTCGAATGCATCAAACTCTCGAAATCGGATCGGAGCATTATTATTTGCTAATGATTTGACCCACTGCTACGGGACATTGGCGTGCATGCATTCAAGACCCGATCTGTCGACCCATCGATTGTTCCATACTTTCAAGTAAATCATTGAAAGCAAAATCCATATTTTAGCGTCGTGCACAATTTCCATGCAAGAATATTGCCATCACATCGATGCGACCTGAATGCGACATTCATACATATCTACAATACCGCTGGCTACTGGCACTGTCGAACTGTTTGCCATCGACAATATCGCCCAACGCACGGAGCGAATTCAGCTCACAGCACCTCCTCCCCTCCAGCCGTGGAGCAAATATTAGAGAGAGAGAGAAACCAGAATCAACAACGAAAAAACCAAAAACAAAGTTTAAAAAAAAAATATGGAAAAAGAACGAGCACAAAAATGGCAAAATAGAACTTCGGAATATCACACGGCATAAACCAAAATCAACCCGATTTTCGAAAATGTACCAGCACCGCACAAGTACAGTAGCGGCGCCCGGCACTTGAACATGCACATCGCAAGGAATCGAGTCGCTGGCGGTGTATTTGTTGTAGAGATTTTGTTATGTTGATGAGGTTATGAGCTCAAAGGAGGAGCATGTGTGAGTGTGCGGAACGCTGTTGTGCATTGCTGCCATCGTTCTATCGGGTTTCGTGCTGCTGATGCCCGACCGTTTCAATGCATTTCTAACAAATGTACATACATTATATTTTACAAATAAAATTATACAGGTCGCTTGGTACTCATGTCAATTTATTACGGTTGAATTGTTCCACCACAGCACAATAATATCATATTTTGAACTTTTTAGCCAAAGTTGATCGGACATGATTTTCCGTACGTTCGTTCGGCATCGAGGCGGGCTTGTTGGAGAGAACGGGCAATTCGAAAATTTGATTATTCAGACACACTAACACATTCACAGTCTCACATATACTCACACACTTTGACATAACCACATATACACACACACACACACACACACACACACACACATTCACACCACCTCATTCACACATGAACGGCTTATTGATAAAAGTCAAAACTGAGTTTGAATCGAAGATCAATTTTGAAAGCGAAGACCTTCAAAGGGAAGCACTGAACAAACTGACGCAAGAAAAGAACAATGAGAGTCAAGCGCAATGAAATGTCAATGATTTCTTTGCGATTGTTGAAGGCAAACACCGACTCGACACTAATGAAATTCGGCGAGAGGAGCTTGGTTGGCCTGACAACAATTTACTCATTCATCATCGCAAGTCGCGACATTTTCCATTCCATCTGAATTCGAAATGGTTCGTCTGAAGTGTTAACGGTAAAACGCAAAAAGAGTTTCATTTTATCCGTCCGAAAATATCGAATTTTATACTTAATCATTAATATGAAACTTTTCCATTCATTTCGTTCCATTCTGTTCTGTTCCATGTCAAAAACTCAACTGAGGCTCCCATTCAGCAAAATGACTCGCCTCGATTCATTCTTTTCATAGCATTTTACTATTTACAACAGAATCCATTTTCGAAAGTGTTTCGCGCAGCAAGTGAATAAGTCACTCCTTCGTAGAAAAAACATCTGAGTGCGAAATGAATTCTGGCAATTTTTTTTTTCCAACAAAAGCTTCATTGTGACTGATCTCATTCTCGAGCAACTGCATCGAAATAATTAAAGAACGATACGATCCGGGTCAGTTCATCGTTGAGCCAACGCGACTCATATACTTCACGGGCGGCAACTCGCTAATTATGCACGGACAAAGCTTCGATAAGTTTACTAAATGTTTAACCGAATTAAGGAAAGTTTTCGTTATGAAAAACATAACGCCCGACAAATCCGTGAAGCAGCCAAGGAAAAAAAAACGAGGAGAAAACTTGATGAGAATGACGAAAGAGGGAACACTTTGTGGCCGAGAAAACAATGGCGGTGTCGGTAAATCGAGGGAAATCTGAAAGCTATCAAAACTACTTGAAACAACAGAGCAAACGAACGAACGAAATCAGTATCCATTTGAGAAGTTTATCTTCTTCGGCCGGGAGTTGAATCGATTTGTTTTAATATTGAATCGACCAACACGCTTGAGAAAGTGCGTGGGCGAAAAGTGTGAAAATGAATTCGAGATAAGTTTCTGTTGTGGCAAAGGTGGCCATGATGACCCATTCGAATTTATGCCTGTGGCCATTCCGGCTGCTGTGTGTCCGCATCGATGTGGTGCTCATGGCACACACACACACACACAACATTTTCACGCAAAATAAATATTTCATTCATTGGTCATGTTGCGAAAGGAATAACAATATTTGATGTTTTCATTCATATTATGTCGTCCAATAATATTCGCATAACGGTTCATATCGATCGAAACGGAATTTACGATAATCAGAAATTGGTGTGGCTGTCAAAAGCAAAATAAAAGCTCAGCCATTGCTTTTCGACTCAAGTGGTGTCACATGCATTCAAGCATGGCCAAGTAGTAGATTATATGTCTCGCAATGTGTCGATGCGGCTCAGAGAGTTGCGGAGGCACGAACACCAAAGAACGGCAAATAACGTTCGGTTATAGTTTCAGAATTGCCATCAATATTGAATAGGTAGTCGGGAAATTGTGGAATAAATACGATACGATGGCGACACAGCCGACAGCGACAGAGTGAATGGAGAAGGAGAGAGGAAGAAAAAACGAAGCCCGACCAATATTCACCTAAATGAAGCAAAATAAACAGACACATAAAATTTTATTTTATGTGACGATACAATGTATCAACGCGATTCGAATCCCATTCGATGTTACATTTCGATGAAGCGTTTCAGCGTGGATGCCTTGCATGAATTGGACGAGTATGTGACGCACAAACACAAACACACGCTGGAACATTCGCAACATTGGTTCCAAAGTTAAGTGTTGTGTATTTCTCGTTTTGCCATTTCTCTTTTGCCATTCGATTTAGCCCACCTCCCATCCCTCTCCGTCACTCGTCTCACTGTCCACACTCGCGCGACCTTCCCTCCCTTCCAAGCCCAGTTGGCTGATGCTCATTCGTGTTGTTTTCCTTCATTTTTATGTGTGTTCCTTTCAGCTCAACACACGTTCCGAATACTCAATTAATACAAAACAATATATTGGAAAAGTTATCAGTTCAATATGGAAAACAAACCACCATCCAGCGCGCCAGTGCTGTTCGATTCGATGCTTGCTGGTATATTGCTTTAGTGGTGGTGGTTGCATGTTGGCTGGCGATACTATTGTGGTGTTTGCTGCTATTGTTATTTTTCTCATTGATGTCTTGGCCCATCCCGTGCAGCTCGGCAATGATGAAACCGAAAGAAAAAGAAGAAAAAAAAAATATTGTATAGATTTCTCCGGAGGGGTCAAGATTATATCGCTTACGATACACAGCCGTTCAATAAGATCATGAACGGGATATTGCTTGGCAATGGCTGTTGCCGGCGTGTTAGTTATTTTTAATATGTGCATTTCGTGCTGGTGGTATTTTTGGCATTGCCGTTGTTTATATTGTTCGGGCGCAAAAGTGTATTTCTCTTGAGGGTTATCAAGAAACCATCATATCATAAATATCATAACGCCTCGGATTAAAACTGAATCTTCTGGAGATTTATTAACGTTCAGTTTTGGCTTTATTTACTTATGATTCTTGGCCGTTATTTGCTTTGCTGGGTATTCGCTTTTCCCAAATCAACCTTCGGTTAATCTCACTTAAAAAATTTCTCTTTTTTCTGACGTCATTTCATTGGTTGGATCGAGTGAGAGTACACAGCAGATACGATGGCGGTCGATGGTCGGCAATAATATTTTCAGTTGGAGATGATCCAATAAACTGGAGTTATCAGAAGTTTCCAATTCTCCAATCAACTGACCATCTCGATATCGAAATCAGATTCAACTGCTGTCTGCTGTCTTCTCCATCTTCGACGGTCAAATCATTCGTGGTTTCGTTCGCTCAGCTCATTTGCAGCCACGTCTCGATTGTATTATACAACGCGATGGAAATATCATTTCAAAATATGTAGGTTATTTCGAAATATACAATGTTTGTCCTACTGTCGGGCAGTGTGACTGGGAATCTCGGTCGAATGTTGCAAATATGGCAAAGCAAAAACTTTGTGAATTTGCTTAATTAGGAAAACTATGATAAATCAATTTAGTCTCTGGGCTTTGGTTTGTGCATGGATTTCGTTTTATGCAGAGCATACACCAACACACACATCCAAACACACACACACCAACTCACACCAATTTGATTCGGCATTGAATCGATGGGAACCAGTACTCAAACCATCACCACCATCTCCACCGCCACCGTCACCACCGTCCAACTAAAATAAGTTAACAATTATGCAAAAAGCTTTGTTGAAAACTCTAATATGTTCAACATCATGGGGTTTCAATGTTCTTAAAGTTTCACCATAAAATTATCTGATGTGTTATGCATTTATTTACCGAAAATATTCCGAAATCGGCACTAGCAGAAGCTTGGATGCGACGATCATCCTGAATCCTACGAAAATCTCGAATGTTTTCGATGACGCTCCATTCAGGTATGCTCGCCCGTCCATTTGTTATGAAACCGTTTTTTTAATAACAAAATTTCATTCGGAATAACATTCATTTGCTTTGTTTTGGTTTCGGTTCGGTTTCGGTTGGCTTGGCTTTCCGTTGCTTTTGTCTGTCGGAAAATAATTCATCGATAATGAAATGGTCAGTTGTTCAGTTTCGGCGAATGTTTTTGATGAAAACTTTCCTAGTGCTGTTGAAACCACAGAGAAGGATGGTTGAGTGTGTGTGTATGTGTGTGGACTTTGAATCAATATCGTATGAATCGTCGAGAGCTTGCTGTCGTTTTGTTTATTAGGTTTTGTTTTTGGGGTCATCTCTTCTAATGGGATCCATGGTCAAGTGTGGCTTTGAAATGAATGCAATATTTCGAGCTAATTGGTTTTGTGAAGGCTCGGCCAAGTATCGAGTCAACGTAATGGATAGTCGAATTGGATATTCTGGGGGGTTTTGTAAGACGACAAGCAAGGTTTGAATGGAGTCACGAGGTGCGTTCGCGTGATGCTTCAGCAGTTGATGCTTTGGAAGTCTAGTTCTAGGCGTTTAAGCGATGGCTGGACCCAAACTAACACAACAATAAGCTTGACATTCAGCAGCTATCTCATTCTGAAAATATGTTTTTTTCTTTTCTTATCAAAAATTAACGAAATGAACAAGAAATTATTTTCATCTCAGCCGTTTGCTCTTGCTCGAATCATTCAGTGAAAGTTATTCAATTTCATCAGACAAAATGCGAGGCGTTGCTATTATTTTGATGTGCTTTTTTTCTTTCTTTTTTTTCTTTGCTTTTAGTGAGTTTTTCCGTGAGAGACTTTGTTGAGCAAACCATAATTGTGCATCTTTTCCAGCATTCTCGATCGTTTGTGGGTCAGTTGGAGACAAATCACGCGGTAAAGGAGGCGCAAAATCAGAAGATTTTCTCAAGCAAAAATGTATTAATAGAACTGGAAACGATGAAGCCTATGAAAATTTTTCAGTCATATTTTCGGGAATTTTGGAATATATTCTTTTGAATGTAACGAAGGGTGAGCAAATGCAGGTCCAGTTAGATGCGACAATTCGCGGAGAGGGACCGGTTTTCAGAAGTTTTAACTCGAGCACTAAAATTTCTAAAAGCTTGTATCTCTTTGTACTCATAACCGAATTCAGCCTTTACACTTGCCCGAAAATCGATATGATGAGTGGATACTTCGATGAAGCTTACGCGTCTTTGAAACCGTGCCTTTTGGGCAACGAGACCCTCACTGCTGAAGCCATCCTGAACATCACCAAGACTGCTCATCAATTTGCTTGCGAGCAAAATAGCGAGAAGCTGAATACTTTCATCGCAAGCGGCGGCTTCGTGTTTTGCAATAAGGAACCGGATGCTTTTGGAAGATGTTTCAAAAACTTTACTAAAAATTTCCCAAGTGGACCGAGGGCCCTATTTGAATCCGGACCGAGTGCCTGGTGCACGTGAGTAGTTGCGGAGTTTGTAGAATGCAATGTGATTCGATTCGGCGCTTTATCTCTTCCAGTAAGATTCCAACTTTCGCCGAATGCTCTCTGAACGTGATGAAAAGGAGCAACAGCAAAGCAGCAGTCGAAGTGTTGGACGACTTTATTGAATTCATGGAAACTAAATCAAAATGTGCTGACTATGAACCAGATAGCACCAATAAAGTTTCAGAACGAAGATAATTGAACTCTCCTGTTGAGGGGCACACCCCTTGGGAAGACCATTGTTGTATATTCGACACTTTGTTTTGGTGAAAATAAAAATTCCGAATTAATCAAAAGACCTCTGACATCAAATTTCCAATTTGAAATTTTGGAGTGCTCGATCGACTGACTCATTATTTCTTTCCCCGAAATTATGTTAATCACTTGACTAATCGCATTTATCAACATGACATTCCTATTCACGAAAGACATTTCATATAAAACTTCACAAATGCAGAACATTTCATTCGTTTGTTGACAGATGCGAAGATCTTTTAACGGATTTCACTTTGACCGTTATATTTTTCGTTGGTTTTTAGGCGTTTGAAACTGACTACAACTGTTTGAAGCGAAGAAGAGGGAGAAGGAGAAGAAAAAGTTCGAATCCTCGGACGATGATTAAAACGCAAGAGTGTACTTCGCACTGACCACACAGCGCTTGAGTATCAGCCCAAAAAAAACGCACAAAATTAATGAGACTTGCATTCCTTGAATAATCATTGTTGGAAAACGTTGCACATTTCATTCCCCCATTCGGTTATTTTTGTGCTTCAGCATCGCTTAGAAAATAATATTAATAAGTCAGCATTTTGCTGTTGCCATGGCTTCGTATCAAAGAATATTAAAATGAAGAAAGTACAAACTACTCTTGCAGTAACGGCATCAACAGCAGCAGCAGCAGCGCTGCCAGCACGAGCTCCTCCTCTTCAGCAATCATTTTTCGATTTTGAATATTTTTCTATTTATGCTTGTGCAAGCAACTTTTCAATCTGTTTTTGAGTTCAACGAGATGCCATAAAGCTTGTTGTTTGGATGCTCAAGATTAAAGAGAGAGTCTATGCAGAAAATGGCGAATATTTATCACGATGAATTTTAATAAAACGTGGATTATACCTGAAATGAAACTGCATTTTTAACTCGCCGTGTTTTTTTTTCCGGCGCTCTGTTTATGGTTATGAAACAGCGGATAATTGAAAATTGATTGCCGTGAAGCGCTTTATATTTGTATGCGTTTTGTCTTGCAGATGCAACAATGCAGATTATTTTTTTTTCTCAGCGAATGAAGAGAATATCGTCGTCCTGGCATCCCACGTTTCCTTGCATTCTTTTCGTTGTTCATTTTTGGAGTCATCGCTTAACCTCCGAACGAAGCAAAGCAATGAAGAATATACCATGAGATTGAAGAGGAGCGTGAGGAAGCGAGAGCGAGACGGAGAGAGAGAAAGTGTGTGTGAGAGGGGGAAAGGTGTGTGTGTGAGAGAGAGAGAAAGTGACAGAGTGAAACAGACTTGAGATTAAAGAAGAGTGATGAAGTGAGGGACTGAGAGAGTGATAGAGTAAGAGAGTAAGAGAGCATACTTTACGTTGCAATTAAACAAAAAGGCCCGCCTTTTATTCTGCCTTCTGCATTTACATTTTTACATCTCAAGAAACTCATGTGAGAAAGTGCAGGAGTCGAGAAAAATAGAATCAAATCAATGGGCACCATTCCAAATTCAGAGTGAATGAATGCTTGCAAGTCGAAATAATAAAGCACTTCATGAAAAAAGGATATTTTTCACTCGATCCTGGCTGGCATAAAATGCCCTAAATTCATTTCCAGTTGGCACCATTTGCAACACTGACAAAATAAAGAACTCTTTCAATTGCCGACAAAATAAATGCTCTGGAAGTGTCGCCCATAATTTTGTATTCATTTAATCGTTTGGAACCGAACGAAGGTGCAAACACACAAAGCACAAGAATGTTTATCATTCCGAAACTATAATGGATGTCGGTGCAACGTTTAGCGTTAGTTTGTTCGGTCGGGAGTACATTGGAATGGCAGCCGACTGTAGGAGAACTTTCGTCAGTTCATTTTTGAGGTTATTTAAAATTGGAAAATGAGTTTTTTTCGGAGCGTCGGAATGAATTTCGTATGGAATTTCATGGAGCATTTCTTTCTCATGGACGGCAGTCGACAGCAATAATTTCCAGGACTGGCTCTTGGAGGCACTCCTCCTCCGGAGCATCGCATCGAAATTCGGAGAATTCGCCTTTTTCTCTCTGGCAAAATGTGAAATGTTGCCCTCTCCGTCACGTACCTCAATCGCAGATATGAAAAAGCACGTAATCCACTCTAACCTGTTTGATTCAAACGCAAAGAGTTCTCCGCATTCAAATCTGCCTATCTTTTCTATTCATTAATTAAAATTCACCAAAATTCAATCAGAAACAGATATTATCGAATCATTTACACTCAAAATTCGAGGTGAATTCGGCAATGGCTTTGATCTTTTAACCCTTTGATAATTTAATGAAAATTTTCCATTTGAAGATGGGCTAATTCAATTAGCGGCATCGCAATACAGAAGCGAAAATCTGTCATGAAAATGTGAGCATTTAGCGTGTCGCGTGTATTTGTAAATGCGAATTAACATCCAAAAACATTTCCAGGTGGGTTGATGGAACATGTTCGCATTATCTGTTACATGAGTTTGACGGATCTACGCCGAATTCATTTTCTCTCGCTTTCTCTCTCCGTCGATTTTCCTTGGAATTGGAGAAAACATCAATCCATGATTTCCCCGACGAGCATCGTTCTGAGAAATCGTGATGTGTGACACGACATTCATTTCTCTTCATTCGCCGAGACATAGTTTAACTCGTCGCACTCCCTCCCTCTCGCTCCCTCTATCAGAAGCATAATCGAAAAATTACAAATCGCCTGAGAGCACCGTCAGATAAACGATGAATGAGCGTCTGAACGCCCGAAATAGGCGCAACAAAAACAACAAAATATTGTATTGCCTTCGGTCAAATGGTTGGGCTCGCAAGCATTCGACATATCAATTTTCAGTCATTTATTTTGGACATTCCGACAAAAATGGATGGCATTCCATTGAACTTGCGTAGGCGACGACCGAAACGAGACAAACATTTTCGACGAGGTCCGGCATCATGCCAGACTTGCGAAATGTGCATTCATTTTTGGGCGACTTGCCTTTGCCAGAGTCAACCACGTCTTTTCCATATGCAAAATGACCATAAAGTATGTGCGATGCAAAATGTCATGTTAATTAATTGAATTAATTTTCGGGTCACAGATATTCAGGCATATTTTCTTTTTTCACAAATTTTCCTCTCATCTTTCTTTCTTTTTGGTTCATTGTTTGATTCGGTTCGGTTCGCGGCTCTCTTCCGTTCTCTTTGCTTCTCTTTGGTTCTCTTCGGTTCACTCCGATCCTGTCCGGTTCAGTCCGGTCCCCCTCGGTTCTGTTTTCTTCTCTTCGGTTCTAACCGATCCTCTTTGGCTATATCTTGCTCTCTTCAGTTCTCTCCGTACTCTGTTCGGTCTGTTGAACGCCCTTCTGTTTGTGTTGAATCAAAACGCAAGGCCTTTTAAATTTGCTAATTTTCATTAAAATATTAAAATGACCTCGACCGTAGTTTGGCTTGAAAAAAAATTAATGCCATCGAAACAGCATGCAAATGTGATGAGATATGCAAGTCTGGATGGGATTGCCAGTGTCATCTTTGGTATTCATGGGGGGCCCAGTGCCATTTCGTATGCAACACCAAACTTGAACGAATCTTGGCGAAGTAAAATCATTGCCACTGCACATGTCGGCAAACTTATGAAGTGTCAGAGAGTTGATTGCGAAATGAGAAATTTCTGTTTAGCATTTCATTCGAAATGCATACTTTGAGTGCAGCTCAGAGACGGATAATGCTCAATTACGATGCTAATGAACAACACATTGCAAATTCGCGATTGCTGAATAGCAGCCGTAATGCGCATTGTTTCTTTCTTCAGTCGCATTTTTCTGTTATCATTTCCCATAAAACAATCATACAACGAGTCCATTAAAAACATTTATTCCATTTCACCGGGGAAAATCAACCAACAACAACACCACCAACAGCAACATTAATAACAAAATACGAATGACATTTCTACAAAACAAACAGTTCAATTCACATTCGCTGAATGCGAGCATGCAGGGGGAAAACTCATTTCTGCACACGATTTACAATTTAATTATGAACTCGAATATAATTTTTAATAGCAAAGTTCATGTCAAACAATGTCCCCAGGAGCCATTAACGGGATGATGGGCAATTTTCACTGGGAGCTCATTCGCGGATGAAGGCTACCTCCACGCTTGAAGGAAGGGTTTCCACGGCTCCTCGCTGACGTTTTCAATGCAGTATTGCTCGCTGGGAAACTCGATGAAACCACTGTCAAAATGTTGGACGAGAACAATAACGATGACAAATCAATAAAAACAAAAACATGATTTTTTTTGTAGTTTTATTCCGCTTTTTTCCCCCATTTAATCGCTCGTTTATTTAGCCAATTCGAATATTTAATTGTGAATGGTTTTGATTGAGCTAAACAACGTTTTAATGGAACGTAAATTTTGACATGAAAAGGAGAGGTTCACCGTCAGAGCTTTCAAGCGTAGCACTACACAGGATTTGCAGCTAGAAATAACTGCACTTGTGTTGAAAGCTCAATGAACGTCATTTCCTCTCAGTTGATTTGATTTGATTCAATTGAAGAAATGTGTGAATTCTACATAATTCCATTCCTAAGAGATGGGCAGAAGGAGGAAAAGAAAATGCTCGTACCGTCCTCCCGGAAATCCGCAAATATTGAAAAAGTATGTCAAATCACCAGGCACCCATTTCCCCAATGCCGACTCTAATGATGCGTTGACATAAAACGGAAATGATTTGCACTGCAACATTCCAGCCGCAGCGAACAGTTCGAGGGAACGATAAACTTTTCCGAGTATATTTTCCATGGACTTTTCTAATACGTCACAAGTTAACTGGGTGATTCCGGGTCAGTTTTTCATGAGGATGCCATTTGGTGATAATTGGATCAAGTGCGCCATATCTCGTGTACCCTCCGGACCGATTCGAAACGGAATGTGTGAAATTCAAGTAAATTGAAGGGAAAATCAATTTCATGTTGCTTCAACAGGAGAGAGACTCAGCGTGGATTAAAAATATATTTGATATGTTTTAATAGCACAATGCCCGTGTTGCGGCAATATGGTGTCGCCCACACAAAACCGTTATCATTACATTCGAGGATGGAGATTTTTCGCCGAAGCGATTGCTAATCCCGCAGCGAGTGAGAAGAAAAAGTCTTATCTGCAAGGCATAACAGAGCATTTGAGGCGGCACCATTCACTTCAACTGTCGTTCAACATCCCACGATATGATATGAATTAACGCAATGGCATTAATGTCATCGTTCGAGCGTCTAAATATCCAAAACAACACGTTATAATCAAACGTTTAACGATGCTGAAAACAATGTCTTTTTGAGCTAAGCTTTCATACATTCAACGCGGGTATCCAGTATGCGTGAGCATGTGTGTGTGAGTGTGTGCGGATGTAAGAGAGAGAGAGAGAGAGAGAATGGTTTTGGTATAATCTCTTGAAATCTATTTAATCATGGAAAATGGCGAATGACATGCCATAGAGACATTCAACCGTTAGCGCAAAGAGATCGAGACTTAAGCTCATGATGTGAGCCCGATGTACGTGTACGGTTCTCATAATTTCTAATGTAAGTTAATGTGCCGCAACTAGAAGACATCGTCATGTAACTGTATGCATTGTGTGTGAATGTTGTGTTAAGATATTTACCGTGATATGATATCCTTCATCGGAACACGGCGTCTCGCCCTGTTTCACCGTCACCTCTCCCCCCAATGCAATGACAATAAATACATTCTGGTTCAATTTTCATTAGAAATTATGAAGCGTAAATTTTGCAACTAGAATTTTCATTTCGCAAAATTTAATATTCGTCACGTCGTGAATGTAATCAGTGCAATTTATATCGTTCGGTCTAATTGC
>JANSTV010047852.1:0-14884 GCA_027564135.1 Lestremia cinerea
TCAACATGTGGTACATTTTCGAAGGAAATTGAAAATTTTCCGAAAACGAAAGAGAAAAAGGCAGTCTTTTGTCTGCGGCTTGACGTAAGAAAAGGAAAAGAAGAAGGCGATTCTCTCGAGACCGGGCATCGCAGTGTTATCGAATCAATCGAGCGAAATCACACATTTCGCATGTGTCCGTGGTCGTGTGTGATGTAAGGCGGCATCCATTCATCAAGCATTGTGCGATGTTGAGTACAAATGAAATGTTCCACCGCGAATCCGAATCGACAAAAATAAATTTTCAATTTTATTTCATTTTACTTCAAAACATAAAGAAAAAATCTACTCGATCCGAAATGATTAAGTAAAAGTTTGATGCGTCTCTCAGCGCGATTAATTCAACGACGAATCGATTTGAATTGATTTCGAAAGGACAGACAAGAAATTTGAGGTTTGACAGTGGCGACAGAAGCGAATTCCTAGCGAGAGCGAGATAACCAGACAACAAGAAAGAGAGAGAGAGAGAGACAGAGAGAGAAAACGAGAGAGACAGATAGACACTCAGCGAGAAGTAACGGGAGAGAGAGAGAGAGAGGAAGGTGAAGCGAAAGAAATTCTTTTTCGATTCTTCGGTGGATGTGCACTCGATGTGTGCAGGTGACGCATGAAAAGCTAAGCGAATCGAAGGAAAAGCCACATATTGTGCGTCGCAGAAATTCGCGTGCATCTGTGTGTCCGTCTGTGGTGGTTTACTTGAAGTGATTCGGTAGCAAATAGAATCTTCGACAAAGTGAAAATGCAACAAACACAAGATCCAACGACAATTCAACATAATATAAATAGTACAAATGGCCAGGGTCATCATAATGGCAGTGTTGCTACCGGTTCAGCAGCACCCAATTCACCGGGTTCGGCTGGCGCCACTGGCAATGCGACCGGTGGTCGAACACAAATTAGCGGCGGTCGTTTTGATTTTGAAGACGGCGGAACGTATTGTGGCGGCTGGGAGGAGGGCAAAGCTCACGGTCATGGCGTGTGCACAGGACCAAAACATCAGGGCGCCTATTCCGGCTCGTGGAACTACGGCTTCGAGGTGTCAGGTGTATTCATTTGGCCCAGGTGAGTTTCAACTTTTCAATTTTCTTCCCGCAATAAAACTCAAGACGACATCCAATTACCGACCGCCAGCCCAACCACCGGCAGCGGCGGCTTTCAAAACTTTTCATTCGTTTTCGTTATTTTTTCATTACAAATGTTCCCCACACGACAGACCTGTTGCTCGTCCGACACTGCACTAAAAATAACGTTATTAGTTTCAACTTGGTTGCAACTTCAGCAAAGTAATCACCGACAAATGACATTCTCATTCAATTTTCCATCAGAGCTTTTCGCGAAATTCACGGACTCCCGTTGGCATCGGTGAATGTGAATTCAAGTGGAAAAAGTTTTCCGTTGGGGCGAATCGGTGTCGAAGCCAATGCGGCCAACTCCATGCTCCTAATTAAAGAGCCAATTATCACCTTGGCAATGGAACAATCCCAGCGTGAGAAGGGCTTGGTGGCAGCGGTGATGGTTTGCTCGAGGGTACATCCCGACCGAACGATTCCTATGACAGCCGTCGAGCCTTTTTTTATCGAAATCGAATCGAAATTAGTTGTTATGAAAAATCAATACGCTGTCATGTTCGGAGTGTTTGTGCGTTTGTGTGGGAATGGGTGGTTGGTCGTTGTGCAAACTGTTGTGCTGAGGGATGGCATGTACAGTGGAGGCCATCTCATCGCATCGACCGATTTGCAATGAAATGGAAATTGCGTTCATCGAAGACGATTCCTGGAAAATGCCATCATTTGAATGAAAAGTTGAAGACGCAATTATCTGCTTGGATATTCTAGAAATGCTCGGAAATAATGGAATTGATGTGCTGGTTGGTCCGGCTGGAACAGGCACTGGGTGTTCATCGAACAGAAAAACAAGGTCACCTCAGCAGCGTCGTATTCAAACGAATCCATTTGAACCGTACGCTTGTTTGAATTCCTGATAAACGTTCAATGCAAAATGATTGTCTCCGTGGAATGACCGCCACACCAGCCCCCACTGCCATCACTCACCCAACCCCTCTCAGCACAATTGCTGCTCGATTCTCACTGCAAATACTAGTTCATGATATTCTGATGTGTTTATAAGTCATGAGAATTTATTGTTCATATAAATTTCATAGAAATTTATTAATATTTACTCAGCCGGAACGGTGCTGGTGATATGCGGCACAATCACGCATTTAATATTCAATATGCCGTCACAGTTGTCTTCGTCGTTCATTAAGAATGATGTGTGCGACTGTGTGAATGCGTGTGTGCTTGCTCATCAAATAGCAACAAGAAACGAAAACAAAAACATGAATTAACGATTATGAAATTACATTCAAAGTGGTCGAGCCGTGTTTGCCCTGGCTCACGCAAGGGACATTCGGACAGATCATTTCGTTGTTTATTCATTTCTCTTCGACAATCGCCATCGAATTAACACCTCGTTCGATCGATCCAGCCCATCAACTCGTTCCACATTGACCGCCTAACGATGGGCCGAGGTAAGCCCTTTCCTCGATGATGGAATGGTTCACTGAGTTTCGTCGCGTCGAAAGAGAAGGTCCAGTCAAACATGTCTTGCGTCAACATTTGATCAGCATTTTCCGAGCGTTGCAAAAATCAAACACTAAATCAATCAGCGGAGAATCATCGAAAAGAAATTCCGGCGACATCCTTAACCTGATTTCGAGAATGTCAGCTCGTAACTCCACGTTTTATGACATGCACAGTTGACTCATCGTTCGGATGACACAAGCATTTGGGCGACAAGGAAGTCTCTTTTGCATTCACATTCGAATTCATTCAAGAGAGCAAAACAACCGAAAACATCAATATTGATTGATGTGAGGTCAAATCACTTGGAATGAATCTCGAGCTAATAAAAATGCCATTAAAATTACTCGCACCATCGTAATATGCGTTGAATCAATTCGGAAATAAAATTTATTCTGTTCCACGGCACCTCAGCAAACATCATTGTCGATTGAAAGAGCTGCGAAAGTCGGCAAAACAGAACAGAAGAAGGAGGAGGTTGAAAATACAGTGGAGCGAATAAAGTGTGGAAAAATTGCTTCCCATTAAAATTATAGCAAGGCAAATAATTGACTTTTTCTGTTCGGTTGCTTTCTTTCGTTTTTCATTTCATTACTGGTGCGTCTCGACGCGATCCAAGTCAAAGCGACTCACCGCAACTCGACTCGCCTCGACCATTGGCTGCCGCGTGAAATGCTGATCATTCAGTGTTGCTCACCATCAGCTGTAGTTGAAATTAAAATTAGGTAAACTAAAATTATATAAGAATAAATTTAAAATGCGATATATTTTAATATTCGCTTAGCACTTGGAACGGTTCCAAAACGAACCGAATGCTCGAATGAAGCGAAAAACGCAAGCCATCAAACACACGAGCAAAATACGAGAAGCGGCCAAGGCGCGCACCATCGCACAATGATATAATGAAAACCTACGAAATCATCATGATTTTTCAGCGGATTTTTATTCTTTCTCTTTTTCTTCTTCTTCTCCTTCTTCTTCTTTTGCTTCTTCTTCTTCTTCTTCTTCTTCTCCTCCTTCTCCTTCTTCTTTTACTTCTTCTTCTTCTCCTTCTCCTTCTTCTTTTGCTTCTTCTTCTTCTTCTTCTCCTTCTTCTTCATCGCTACGATTCGTCGTCAACGACAACGACAACGATGACTACGACAAAGAGATTGCCTGTATGTGTTCGCCAATTTCAAATGTAATCAATATGTGACGAATACCAGAATGGCGTTTGACATAATCAAAACGATGTTAGTCGAGCACGCAACACAAAAATGTCTCCGCAGGAATGCACACTGGCAAACAATGCGTGCAGTTTTCCGGGATGAAAACTCGACATAGTTGCCAATCGTTGTGGGAAACCGTACAACATTGAAACCCTTCAACAGTCCACCAATGGACTCGCAATTGCAGTCAAGGGTTTAACAGAATGCGCTTCCAATTGAATTGCATTCGTCGGAAAGAGCATGCCTGCCCCCGACCCGAGCCAATCAGTGGGCGATTATGCGCCATGCGGTCTCGTAATTAATTTGTCGTTTGCTTTGACATTTTCATTGGAATCGATCGATGGCAATGCATGCGGTCGTGCAATGAAATCGAAGCCATTTGATTCATTTCGCTGGAAATTACATCGATTCTCCATCCATTCGACTGTGGATGTTCGATTCGGTGCTGGAAGGACAAGCTGAAATTTGATTTTCAAACGAAGGGGTTTCCGCAATCAAAGTGGTATCGTCCGTTCGCCTCGAAAGCATCGTATGTTACGGTTCGTTCGAGTCCTTGAATGCGATCTCAACGGAAAAGCATTCTGCTGTGCTATCGAAGCATCATTGCGTACATCAGTTCAAACGTATCTCAATTACATCACGGCTCGTACTCGGAATTGGCTTTGTTGTCGTGTAAACAAAAGCATTGTTAAGCGATGCCTTGATACGCCTCCACCTCCGGCTCCCACCAAACTCTGTCAGACGCAATGAACGCCTCTGAAATCGATATGAAATCATCTCCGCAGACAAGAAGCCCCGAACAATATATGCAAATTGTATCGGCTTTGCCAATTAAGCGTTTGTGTCAGTCGTTCGGTTTAGCCGAAAACTGTGGCGGGGCCACGCAAACGATTCCATTGAATTGTGAATTGAATGAAAAACAACCAACAGGAAAAAAAACAAATGCAATCGACTAATTGGCTCACTGACACACCGAACGGCTGAGCTACTCGACAAAACTCGAGTTCCGGCAAAATATTGAAATCCATTCATCAAAATTTCTAAATTTAACCGTTCGGTTTGGTTGGGCGGCGCGCGCGTTTGCATGTGTTTACTTCGAAACATCTGGTTTTCGCAGGAAGAAAAATTTCCCATCGGAATTTTCGTATTTCATTCGTTTCGTTTCGCATCGATCGATGGGCAGAGATTCGATTTTCTTGTTTATGGAGAAAACGCAATAATCTCGATGCGAAATGGAAATGGCAATGGCGGAAAGTGACCGCAAAATGATTATGTGCTGGCGACAATGTGACGGCCAACATTTCAAAACGCCCGCATTCGATGTAATTAGACAATTGATGGCGTAAGACAAATTACAGTGTTGGTGGAGACGCGCTGACGAATGCATGCAGGAAGTGTGTCACAGCGCATTTCGCAAAGCATCTTCACTCGTTTTCTTAGTCGTTGGCATGGTGGCCTTTTCGAAAATTCACAGCCGTTCAGCTCAGCATCCCCGGCAGACAGCTCCATTTCAAACAAATTGGATATATTTATTTTAATTCAACGCGATGATTTATGCGCAAATTAAATTGAGACTTAGCCCACGGTGGGATATTCCGTTGATCGAATGCTCTGGTGATGGCATGCGATATCCCAAATGAGGATTATAAATAATGATTCGCTCGAAATCGAAAAGGATAAATTGTAATTCGATTTGTGTCGGAAGGCTTTGGTAAGGGACGCAGCGTTCCATCAGTGGATGGCAACTTTGAGAAGGGTTTTGAGCTTTGTTGCCGAGGCTGAGGTCGAACTGTAGTCGGAATGAGCCCCATTCGACTTGCATAATCCCTCTTGATCGCATCAAAGACGCTTGCCACTGGTTCCCTCAGAGATGTTCCGAATCCAAGCGAAGAAAACGAAATTCAATTGCGAAAAACTCCTGGCCTTCTCTCACCCGACCGACCATGATCAATTCGAATGGAATTTATTTTCCAATTTTCGCTTAAAAATAAATCATTTTGTTGAAATAATCGTTGGAATGGAATCCAAACAACACAAATTCAAAATCCATGTACAAACAACCGGAGCAAAACAGACGAAAAGAGAAAATGAAACGTTCTTCACGGAAATGGCACGATTGGAATGCTAAGCATTTTTCTTCGTTGTGAATGCGTTCTCGTGGGCATTCGAATTCGAATAAATGATTGTTTTCTCAGAGGCGATTAGTCAACGATAAACGTGTGCCGTAGCGTCAACAAATAGCCAATTGAAACACAGCCCATTAATCGGCGCCCAAGCTCCAACAAATTGTTGGCTGTCGAATGTTCATTTTGCAGTGAATGCCCTTTGTCAGTGTGTCGTCGTCGTCTTCGTCGTCGTCTTCGTCGACGAAAACGAAATTAATCATAGCCACCGATCAACACGGCGTCGTCCGGTTGTAGCATTGTATCAATGCGGCTTCCAAATGAGAGAAAAAATGAATTTTATTTATAAAACAAAATGGTTGACGCGACTCATTGCTAAGGAAAATTGACCGTCCGGTCGGCTCGTTCGGTCCGTCATATTGACTAGGCCGAATCGCTCGGTCTGTCTCTAGTTGTTCGTCTGTGCGCTTGTTAGAGTCTCTGTTGTGTAATAATATCTCTTATTGTTCTCACAAATCTATTCGCATTTGAAATGCCAACGAGTTTATTGACACGTCGACAACTGCCTTCAACTACTAACCTTTTTTTGTTTCTTTAAAAATACTATGCGCCATTGTCGCGCCAGACGTTCGATATTATTTCAAACTTCAATCTCGAAACAGCGCAACCATTCGTGTCATTCTGAACAGTCGACCATCAACTCATCGACAGGATTCGACTCGTGGGCCTTCCGCCTAGAATGATGCAACGAATATTTCATGAGAATGGATGCTGAAACGAAAGCATCAAAACGACAAATCCTTCCGAAGATCCGGCTTAGAGCGAAATGGAGATGATACGTCGACAGTATGGCCGCAACTTTGAGAATGAAAAACCGCATCCGATTTAGAAAATCCTTCATGTCGCTGTCCGCCTACCTCCTTCGCTTCGCTCTCCTCGTCTCGATCCGGCATCGATTAGTGCTTCGCTACGTTTTAATTCGATAAAACTTATTTACCTTCCGCCTGGATTAAGCCGTCGAACACAAAACAGCCGACCGCCCGATTCAGAGTTTCACTTTGCGAAAATGCCAGCCAAATTTTTAAACTGTTTTTCATTTTGAAATTCTACTGTGATTTATGCAGCACGATCGTAATTACGGTTATTGCGGTTTCCGTTAACATCATTTTTCATAATATTTTCTCTCATTTTGCTACCTTCAAGTACACAATGCGTCGGTTAACAGCACGGAAATTGTGAACGGCATTGTTTTCGGAAAATGTAAAGAAAATCTTTTGAAATTCAAATAATCACCTCAACGAAAAACGCATAGTCGCATAGTCGGTGGCATGGAGAAATCAACAGCGTGACTGTTTTGTTCGGTTCCGAAGGAGAGGATTCTCGCTTTTTCCCTACCTCATTTCCCATCAATTAGGAAACATCATTAGAAATGTTCAGTATTTGCGTTGAAATTATCGCCCTGTTGGAGCTTCTCCATGCATTCAAGCATCCATCCACCCAGCCACCCCTCTCGACAAAAGAGCCAGCTTTTTCTCATTAACGATCTCATCCAAGCGAGAATAAAGGAAATGTAACGACTTTGTTCAAACTTTATCGCCGTCCAAACGTAATTAATGCAGTAAACTCACCAAATGCACTCCAGCGCACAACAGCGCTGTGTATGTGTGCGGCGGTCTTGAATGTCAACAATGAGTTTGTGGGTCAAGTGTTGGCGTGATATGGAAAAAGAACTGTAATCGACGATAAGACAAGGTATGTTGGCCACCGTGCACATTGCCAGCATTTCCGAAACTCTCGCTCCATCATTTGCGCGAATGAATCATTCGAATGGAATTGTTGCAAAAAGATTTCATTTAATTGTTAAATTGATGGTGAGTGGTAGCCAACACTTGGTGCTATGGAATGTTAACACTCGAATCGTTTCGCCTCGCACTCGAATTCGTTTCGTTACAAAATCGTTTCACCGATTTATTTCTGAACGTTTTCAATGTTTATTTGTTCCGGTCACTTGCCATTTTCGTTATTGTACACAACGCGTTGCCCGCACCCGAGCCCCAGCACAAGAATCGAATCAAAATTTATTGCTCATTTTGCGTTGAATTGCTTGGGCAAGGTGATTCTTGTGAATCGAGTGAACGCAAGATGTGAAACGACTATCGCCCCCCTCCCCATCCCCCTCTCCCCCATCCTCCCGCCCAATTGACAATAGCTCGGTCCAAATGAGTTTTCTTCGAAAAACACATTCGATCGTTTCCGACCAAAAAAACTGCGTCGAACCATTCACAATGTTTCCGCCTCGAAGTCATAATCCTTGTCAAGTGTTGACGAAAGAATTTCGGTTCTTTTTTTTCTTTCTTTCTTCATTTCGAAATGGCGTCAAGCCATTATCCATTTCTCCAGTGGCATATTTGTCGACTGCGGCATACCACACCAAGCCAGTCATTCGATCCAAATCAATATTACCGCCCGGCGAACGCAATTCAAATGAATTATTAATCCGATTTTCGGTCTAAATTGCGAAATTGTTCAATTCGTTGGAAAAACTAAAATTATTATTTGTTGAGGTTATGGTCTTAGCAACGTTAGATTGTTGACGATTTTTTCGCATTTTTCGCATTTTTTCGCTTTTTTTTTTTTGTGAAGGCGAATTAGCTTTTGGGATCTTAGATGACTAACGACAATGGCGTGATGGTCATAATTTACGGTTCGACCGGTTTCTTCAGTTGTTTCCTTTTATTGTTCGATATGACACTTTAATGGCTCCAACTAGGCCAGTGCCTTTGTCTTGACAATAACGTTTATGGTCGACATGGGAAAGGTTCGGTTCTATAATGCTAATTAATTATTTGTGATGCCGTGCGCGTCTGGTACGATGTCTGTCAGTTAGAAACCCAATATGTGGATGACCTTGACATTTCATCAGAATTTTGACAAAGGAAAACATTTTTCGACACGAGATCCTAAAAGGGAATTGACCGTTCGCTCGGAGAACGGATCGGATTCGGATTAGTGATAAGACCTGAGGCTTGTTGATTGCGTAATGGAATTCCTGGAGCGCTCCATTCGATTTGAATTGCAAATTGTGTCGGGAATAGAGTCTTACCGGAGGCAATCCCCCGAAAGCAATTATATAACGCTCGAACGAGTGGCGCAATACACGCAGACGCTCACCTCCCCGATGCAATGACCGACACAATCGAAGAAAAGCCAATCAATGATGGATCTGTTTTTAGAAGCGAATTCCGCTCCATTGACCCACACCAGCGTAGACGGCACGGGGTGATTCCAACGATTGATTGGTCAATCGCTGCCACACACCGCCATCCATCATCGAATTGTGAATGAAACTTCGAAACAAACTCGAGTGCCCCGAACGATAGTTGCGGTCATTCAATAGCTTTCTCATTCGCGATGCAAATTGAATTCGGAAAGATGGAATTTTTTTTCAATTTTCGTCGGTGAAGCACATTGAAAATGGGCGACGAATAATGAAATAAAGAAAATAATGATTGAATTAAGGTTTTATGGACGGCAATAAAGAGAAATATTTTATGAGAAACGGCAAGTTGTGCGTCGAAAATATCGTAGGGAACGTCAGAATGTGCTGGAGACGGCGAAAATCAATATGCTGCGAAGGATGAGAGCGGCGAAATGATTTTGCGATGAAGAAAATTCCATTAAAGAATTTCGTTGAAACCGATTTGCGGTCATTTCATTGACTTTTCAAAGTAAAGTCATCGTTAAGGACGTGTCTCCGTGGACTAACTAACCCTCAAGCTTGACTCGGTCAGACTGGCCCCTCACGAAAAACATAACCGATTCTGATTTAGCATTGGATGCGTCATTGAGTGGTTCATTCGCATTTGAGCTTTTTCGAAATGAAATAACATTATTATATCCTTTCAGCGGTTCATCGTATGAAGGGCAATGGCAAAATGGTCGTCGACACGGTTTGGGAGCAGAGACACGCGGACGATGGATATACCGTGGCGAATGGACGAGCGGCTCGAAAGGACGATACGGTGTTCGACAGAGTGCTACATCAACGGCCAAATACGAAGGCACATGGGCCGGCGGCCTCCAAGACGGCTACGGCTCCGAAACATACGCCGACGGAGGTGAGTCAATTCCATTTAAAATCCGTTTCGATTGGAATGTCGTTATCTGCATCGTTTACAAGTTTCCCCGTCGACTCTAACCGAGCCCCATTATTCACGCATAACTTTCAAGACCAAAGGGAATTTATTGATTTGTCACAACCATTAGGCGTTTGTGAAGAAAAAAGAAAAACAAAAAAAAAACAACCAAGTTATGGCCGTTCGCTCGGTAATGGATTTTCCGCTTTATTTTGTTTGCTTTCCATGCCTTCATGTGCGATTGTGTTGAGTGTCTCTCTCCGTCTTGTTCGACCGAACGGCGTGGGTGGACTCAGCACAGCGACATACGAAGCGATTTGTATTCCAAGAAATTCCAAATCACGTTGAATCGAAGCATGTTCCTTCGCTGAATGCGTTGTCAGACAGTCGACTCCTTGCAGAAAAAAAAACAGTTTTCATTAATTTGATGACCTTTGAGAGTTTGATGGAAATACCCATTCGGAGTCAATTTCTTGTTCTCTGTCATTCGGCAAAAAGCTCAGCGCAGCGGGTGCGTGCATGCGGGTCATCATCGCTTTCCAATACCATTTTACACTTCGTGGGGAAACAATGCGAGGCAAACCCGGCAACAGCAGCAATCTGTCAGGGGTTTTTCCCATAAATCGTTCGAACATAATAATGATTCGTGTCAAAATTCCATTAGATTGATGGAATGAAATTCCGTTGGCTTTTTATGCAAAACAGAAAAGCGCACGCACTGTTCCTCAACAATTTCGCAGTTTTTTTTTGTTTCGCTTTCCTTTTTTCCATTTCAAATTCAATGAGGCCGGTGATGTCGGGAGCACATTTCTCGTCGTTTTATTCTCGTTTCGATCGCTTGTCGCTGCGATATCCCGAATGTGAAATGTTACAGAACAATCTTTTGTACGTCGTTTTAATCGGTTTTCTTGAAACGCAAAATTTACATTTGAAATTTATTCAAAATGGATGAAATGCGGCTGCAGTAACGGTTAATGCGGAATATGCATCAAAGGCTCACCGACGATATGCAAACCAAACGAAAGTCAACACGAGTTGAATTCGATATTAGTTTGTTCAGCCGCGAGCATTGCCGGGAATTTTGCGGTGTAAGAAGTTTGAAAGCATTTTCTATTTCAATCCGACGGCACTTTACGACAAAACCTATTAAGCCATTCAAGTCCTTTTACGTTTAAACGCAGTTTAATTATTTAATGCATGATCGATGTAATTTTCTAGTGTTTTATGGGTTTATTCACAATTTACGGGCGATTGTAATAAAAGGTTATGGTTTGACCTGGCCCAAATGGACGTTTCATTTCCGACCTCGGGGACCATGAATCAGACATGAATCGCAATGGAATTCGTTGGGTCTCGTTTGCGACTGAGACACCACCGGTGGAATGAGACGATGAACTTTGAGCCATCACGTTTCTTATCCTTCTTCCGTCCCAGAACGGTTGATATCTTATCATTCCCAGCGGTCGCTATTTCTGTTTAGGCGCAAAGACGATTTCATAAGAATTCGCAACGGTCGACTCGGATCGAAGCGACACAATAAACTACGCTCTTGACACATTCATAAAAATGGCAGTCCACCTGATCGTTTGCAAAGGAAATGATTCACGTTTATCGCATATTAATAACAATCGATTATTGCTCCGGCTGAGACCACTTGACTTCGTTTGATTAAGTTCATTATCGATATCAAGTTCATTGGAAGTGGGTCTTATCTCCCCCGCTGACCGTGCTCGTTCAAATGTTGAGTCGTTTGTGGCAAAAAGCATTGTGCAATTCGTCTCAGCTCATCAAAACAGTATCGAACATGTACGGAATTGTGTTGTTTTTGGTGGCAGTCTCCATTGCAAACGGTAATTTATCAAAACAATCTCATGTGATTGTCTCTTCATTGTGGTTTTTCCATTAATTTCAAGGAGCTCACATTTTCGAAGCGTTGGACCGTCGTGTTGATGGGCGTATCGTTGGTGGACAAGAAACGAAAATCGACAATTTTCCATGGCAGGTGTCCCTTCACGTGAGAGATCGACACGTTTGCGGCGGTGCGATTATTGGATCGAAGAAAATTCTCACGGCGAGCCATTGTATTCATGCATTCGTTGGCAAGAATAATCGCGATGATTTGAGAATTCGTGCTGGCATGACGAGTCTCAAGATGGGCGGTGTTTACCGGAAAATCAGTAAAATGGTGGAGCATCCGAAGTTCAACAAACCGACCATTTTGAATAACGACATTGCGGTGTTGATTCTGACCGAGGATTTGGTCTTCGGTCCCCACATTCAACCGGTGGCGCTTCCGAGTGCCGAGGAGGTTCTTCGAACTGGAACTGTTGGCACTGTGTCTGGATGGGGCTACATCCGTATAGATGGTCCTGGGGCCGATGTGTTGCGTTACGTTGATTTGCCGGTGGTCGATCATGCTTCATGCGTCAAATCCTATCAGAATTACAATGGTCAGGCTCGAGTGACCGATCAGAATTTCTGTGCTGGATATTGGAAGGTCGGCGGAAAGGACTCGTGTCAGGGCGACTCGGGTGGCCCGTTCGTTGTTCGCAGTGGCAGCACGCCTGTGCTGCATGGTGTCGTGTCGTGGGGTTACAAGTGTGCGTTGCCCGACTACCCAGGCATTTATGCACGTGTCTCGGCATTCATCCCGTGGATCAACAGCATAAACTGATTGTTTTCTTTTCCATATTTTGTTATTTTTTGGAGAATAAGCTTTTTTTTGAATAAAAATCATTTGACGCAAGTTTTTATTTGGTCTCGCATGACAGACTCAATGGGTCTGATAAGATACTGGACGATTTCGACATTCAACTCGAAGAATCGCTTTGTTTTTGTTTCTTTTTTTTCGTTTTCCCCTCGTGACAATCAACTAATCTCGATTCTCTCCGAAAACTCAGGCACTTATCAAGGGCAATGGCAAGAGGGCAAACGTCACGGGTATGGTGTTCGCACGTCAGCGCCGTTTGGCTTGGCCTCGCATTATCGCCCGAAAATTCAGTCTTCAATGACGTCACTGCGCAGCAATGAAGCGGGCAATGTTGATCCGGCCGAGAAACGAAATCATCGCATGGACGATGTTCGTGGTGGTTTCGTGCTGAAGGCGAGATCGGATGATCCTCCAGCGAGGCGAAATAGTTTAGTTGAAAAGACAAAAAAGGGTTTGTTATCCGTAAGTTGACGGGAGAGAGCAGACAGGTGGAAAGACGTCGAATAATGTTTTGGATTTGCAGGGACTCAAATTGAAGAAGCAGAGGAGTACCGGTGACTTGGAAAAACGAGGCACTGGCGCCTCGGGGAGCATCCGTTCAACCGTGTCAACAGCGTCCTGGATCAGTACGGGGTCATCACAGTCAGCTATGTCCAATAAGTATGTTGCAGGTAGGCGGAGTAACGGCACAACTTGACTCAAATACTTTCACCTCGTTTCAGGTCGATACACACCGACTCAAATGCCAGTTTCACTGTTGATGAAGAGCACTTGGATCCAAGCGTCACCGAAGTTTACATGGGCGAATGGAAACGTGATAAACGTGACGGTTACGGCATATCGGAACGCAGCGACGGTTTGAAGTGCGTTTTCGCATCGATTATTTTCGCAGAATCCAGATTTTTAATGGTTTCGCTTTTTCCTCCGCAGATACGAGGGTGAATGGCACAACAATAAAAAGCACGGCTATGGTGTCACCACCTTCCGAGATGGAACGAAGGAGGAAGGCAAATACAAATGCAACGTTTTGATAACCAGCCAAAAGAAAAAGCATTTGTTTTTGATCCGTTCGGCCAAGTTTCGTGAGCGTATCGAAGCAGCCGTAAGCTCATCCCAACGGGCGTCCAAATATGCATTGCAAAAGGCCGATATTGCTGTTTCACGAACTGGAACGGCACGTAGCAAAGCTGAAATGGCCGAAATTTCCGCGGATCATGCTCGTGTTGATTCGGAAATAGCTGTAGCGACAGCCCGTGAATTTGCCCCGGATTTCAAGCCATCGGTGTTGGATCGCTTTGAACGGATAAAGATTCGAGATCGTTATCGATCGCCGATGGATGCGAATCACAAACCGCCCTTGTTGCATGCGGCCACCATTGCTAGTGCTTCGCCGAGCCATCACCAAGCAGCCTCTGAAAATCGTACGCAGCACAGTGCCGATTCAACGCCCCAAAAACAGGCTGCATTTGGACAGCAGTCTTTACGACGGAGTTCGCTTTTGCAGAAACAAGCTTCGCTCGATTACGCATCGATGGTCAACACAAACAGTAATATTCATACGCAGCAATCGCAGCAACACACGAATTTGAATTCAGAACCAAACTATCGAAACGCGATGCATGGCGACCAACAGCATCCACCACAACAGCAACAGCAGCAGCATCAGCCACAACAGCATCAACAGCAACAGCAGCATCAGCAACAGCAATCACAATATCAGCACGATCAGCAATATCAATATTCGCAGCCTTCGAACTACTCGCAAAACTACTCAAATGCGAATCACATGCCTGCGCCTCAACAGCAATACCCGCAGTCACAGTTCAACAGCAACTCGTACAGCAGTAATGTGCAGCATCCGCAGCAAAATGTTAACGCTAATCTGCAACAATCGCAATATGGCCAACAATCTCAGTACGGCCAACAGCAATCGCAGTATGGACCACAATCTTCACAGACCCAAATGGCCCAAACCTACTCCAGTGGCGGTGGTGCGGGAGGAGGGGGAGGTGGAGGGGGCGGAGGTGGTGGAGGTTATGACACATCGCCTCACCAAATGAATCAATCATATCCAAATTACAATGTA
>JANSTV010047863.1:0-14877 GCA_027564135.1 Lestremia cinerea
AATTCACTTCGACCGCACGAAACGGCATGTACACAGCGCTTATGCGAGGCGCACATCGAAACGTGTGGCCTTCAAATCAACCGAACGGAGTTTTTTTTCGCTTTGTCTTATTCTTCTTCTTTTCTTTGCGGCGGCAGTGACGGTTGTTTGTTTTCAACGAAATCTCTGTGTTTGCCGAATTCTGTGCGTTTCGTCTTCGTCTTCAAATATCGCAAGAATTTCAATCACAAATTCCGTGAAAACCATCGTCGCCGCCAAGTCTGCGACGCAATTCTTCTCAATCGTCCGTTTTCTCTTCTAAAACTAATAAATTTCGGTGAAACTCCCTCGCACAATTGCCTGCCGCACGTTTTCCCCCGAAATTTGAGTTGAACAAAGGAAATTTTACCCAAAAGAACTGGAGATCCCGAACACAGCACCGAAGCAAGTGGTGTTTACGACGAATGAATCAATAAGCAACTAACGCTGATCCGAACGCTCGAACGGCTCTTCGGCCGAACCAGTTGGCCTGTCTATGTGTGCGTGTTCTTGTGTGTGTCTGTGTGCTGTTGTTTGTGCGATCATCGTTGCCACCAACAATTTCGTGTTTCTTTCGTTTGTTTCGTTCGCTTTGCCTCATTCGCTGCTTCGCTTGCATAATATGCTCATGTCGTTGATTTGCGTCGCACACATTTGGGTTATGTTTCGGCATTGCATGCGATTGCAATGCGGGAATTCGTCTCTCTCGCGCGTCGTGCGGTGAAAGGCGAACCAAAATCGCGATGAGAATAGTCAAGTTCTTGAGACGGTTTTTTTTTGGTGGCGATGCCGACGAGGACAAAGCGACGGGTGAATGCGAAAGCCACTTCCGCCTTCTCAAATTCAACGACGAATCTGTCGAAAGAGACGACCGTTGCGTCACAGCCGGCTATTGATTTCAACTCTGACATTCGCTGGGTGATTTATTGCTTGAGTTTCGGCCGTTTTTGTGCCGCCGGTGGTCGATGGTGACCCCCTTTTCGCTTGTGGGAAATGAATGGGTTGTTGCAACGGTGAATGGACAGCGATTTCACGCCTGGGCAGCGGGGCTTCAGAAAACTCATTAAGATTCACTTGAAATGCGTGGCCGATGAGTACATTCACGTTGATCTTCGTGCAAGCAAACTGAAGGAAATCAATGCATTTTACTTTTTTTTTGTTTTGAAAATCGTTTGGCACGAAATCAGTCCACGTTCATGCGATCGTAGCGATTGGGGGGCGATCACTTCCTCAAGTCATTTCCTTATGGTTCCTCTGGGGACGGTCCCAGATGATTCACTTCGAATTGAATTGAATGAATGAGAAACGCACTGCCTTCTTCCGATCCTCTCCCTCCTGCCACACAGCCACACAGCTACATGAACTATCGCGAGATTTTGAGCGATTTCGGATTGACTCTCCCAAACAAACGAGCGCCCAACGAACGTTCACCGAAAACGAAACTCATCCATTTCTTTCCGGCGATTCGCTTACGATAACCACGATAATCATATGCGCATAGAAATGTTTTGATTATTTCGTTACGCGGACGCGTTAAGCGATCGACGGACGCAATAAAATTCGAATTTGTCGAGCGATGTTTTTGTGCGGAATAATTCATGTGAATTTGGATGATCCGATTTTATCGCAATTCGGATGAGTTTTCTCAACTTTTTTTTGCCCTCGGAAGTGACTTACATTTTGGCTGAGCAGCTGCATGACTGACAGTGCCTCGATCCTGGATGCCCATGCTGCTCGAAGGCTGTCTACTTCGGGACTGAGATGAACTGGCTTTGGACCGATATCTGCGGATAGAACAAAATGAAAAACCCACCAAAAGGGCTGCTGGCGTCAGAACGAACCGCTTTTCGGTTGATTGCGGCGGCAGCGGCGCTTGCCCTTGGTTTGTACTTTCGGCTAATTGACACTGCAGTTTTCGTGTCGAATAAATCACAACACGTCGCTCAGAGCCTTGGCCAATTGAGAAAGTGCCCAATGGCGGGTACTTCTCGCATGTTTTGTGGACCAGAAATCGCTTGTAGTTGTTGAGTGGCGGAAACAGCAGGACGCTGAAAATCGAAGGAAATTCGAAGAAAATTCAAAGAAAATTCAAAGAAAATTCAGAGAAATCAAAGAAATTCCTAATGCATTCGAAGCGAATGGGGCTCTCATTTGGCTGCTCGACGACATCTGCATAATTTGGCGAGTGTTTGATCGACATGTCGACCTCCTGCAGGGCCAGCACACGTCGTTCGAATGACACCGCTGCCAGGTCAAGCCTTCATCAGCTGCTGGCGAATGACATCGTGTCGGTCGTGCGTCACAAATGCATGCGAAATTCACGCGACGCACGAGCAATCGAGGCTCGCTCAAACGTGAATTTGCTCATCAGCATTTCAAGGACAATCAAAAGTGCGAGACCGCGGTCAGTGATTGACGTTAAAAATAGAATTCTTTCAATGTTTATTTTCTGCTCTTTTTTTTTGCTTTTCGAAGTGCCGTCGTCGCCATCGTCGATGCGAAATGAGAATTCCAATTCGATTGCATTCGAGTGTCTGTTTACCATTTGTCATCGCTCGATTCACATCGTTCGAGATACTCGCCGAGGTCCCGTTCGACGATTTCTACGAACTCCTCATTGAGAGAATCGCCATTGAAGTGTTTATAATCCAGTTTGGATGGGGTTCACTGAATGGTCCAACGCACGCCAAATCAATGGATTTTCGACGAGATATAAAATGAAACGCACTTTGCACAATTCGTACTCGCTAATTCCGTTCCGCACAAAATGCCACACACGCGCAACGGATGCGATCAATTGACGAAATTCACTCGATAATTCAATATTGCTCAACGCAATTCAACATTCGCGTCGATTGTTTTCGAAATGCAGCCTTGCTTTTGTGCGGACTGAACGAGTTTTGCGATTGTGTTTTTCTGTGTTGCTGCTTGCCTTTTCTTCGCCTTTTCGAATGAGATCTGTCATCATTCTTACCTCGTCTTGTGTGAGTGCGTTCTGTGGCGTTGGCCAATTGTGAATGGCATCGCCATTGTGAATGTTTCCGACTCGATTCCGTTGAAGAATCGCCGTTTGAATGAAAAGCGCCATCGATCAATCGAAAACGTTTATTTACAATCTTTGGTTAACAACAGACACCACCATTTCGTTTTTGGGTTAAAACTTATGTCAATTCGAAGGCTGCCCCTCGAGTATCACAGCCACAACTGTTGCAGTTGAGAAATCGCTTCAGTTGCTTTCTTAGCGACGAACCTACGCCTAAAGTACGACTAAACTCGTCTCTTCGCCTCGGACGATGAGCTCATATTGTGGAAACGGTCTGGAGAAGACTCGCCCATAAGGAGAGGCAGATGACTGCGATGGTCCACAGGCCTTGTCCAGACAGCGTTAATCCTCCACTGGCGGGGCCGTCAAGCTCCCCGGTCGTCACGAAATTGGCCACCGTTAACGAGCTCAACGCCAAATCGCTGGTGATCCGGTGGCTTTGGGTGTCGATGAGCGTGGCGATCTTCTCAGCCTCTCGAATGCAAGCCTCCAATTGGATCAAAGTGGCGTCAACATCAGTGGCGTGCACGATGACGAAGATGTCGTTTTCGATTGTCAGAAAGCCGGTCAGACGGCAATGCGAGACTCGCATAAGTCCTTGCAGCGAGTGGAGAATGCCCTTCAGCGTGAGAACCTCCCAATTCTTTTCCTTTAACGCGTACAGCGCCCGATCGATTTGCTTTCGCGAGTAGACGATGCGAATCGCCCCACCGCATATGGGACAACAGGCACCTGGTGGAATGATGAGCCCCTCGGGACAGTGGATTTTGCTCGATGGCAGGCATTTTGCAGTGCTGCACCGTTGGCCGAAGGTGCCTGAGAGAAGACCGATCTCTCGACAGTCGTCGTCGTAGTCGGCGTAGGAGTAATCTGATGGAAGGAGAAAGAGGGTAAGGTTGTGAATGGGTTTCCAGGGGAGTTTCGATGATTAGAAACAAACCACTCCAAGCTTCGCATTCGCTGCGGTAGTTGATGCCGTTAACACCGCAGACCGGTTTGGAGTGACATTTCTCCAGGCATCGTCCAGGATACGCCAATGTTGCCTTGGACTTTATCAGGTGGCAGTTCGAGGGGTATGTGATGCCATCAGCGCCGCAAGCAGGTTTTACACCGTTCTGACAATTTGATGTGGTGTTGACTGCAAGAATGAAATTGAGCTCTGCGCAGTATGTGACGTGGTCTCTAACTCACCACAAGAGTGCTGCTTGCAAGGCTTGTGCATCACCGAGAGACACGTTTGGCGATTCTCCACGCAATGCGCGTATGCTGGACAGTTTGCCTCGAGACAGGGATCTCGTGAGCGACACGCTCCGAATTCGATGTCAGCATCCTGCAGCCCAGCGCATTTTGCCACGCAGGCCGACGGGTAGGTGAAGCCATTGCGACCGCAGACGGGTACGTGATGAGGCGGACAGTTACACGGCAGACTCGTGTATGACTGATCATCAGTGCCAGCGATGCGACACTGTCTTTTCGTGCAGGTAATATCCCCGGCAAAGCAGCTGCAGATGTTGCATTCCACGGAGAACCAGGAACCATGCTCGATCTTCCTTTCGGCGAGCACGCAGGTGGAGTACGAAATGCAGGGCAATGGCTGGCAGCTCTCCAGACGACCCGATTGCCCACACCGGCAAACCTTGAAACATCCCTTCTGCTTGAGCGAGAACGGAACACGTACGTACGATCCAAAGGGGACGACATAGGACGAGGTCTCGCCCAACGGACACCCGGGAACGCATTGGTAGCCTGGCGCATCGCTGGCCAGTACGCAGGCATCCGATGCATTGCAAGTGTGGCCTCGACACGGCGACAGGACCTTGTGATTGTCGGCACTGGTGCGTTGTGGCACGTCACTCGGCTCCAAAAACGGCTTCAGTGACACGCACGAGGATTCCGCGATGGAGAATCGCGAGCAAATCGATTCCGGTGTGTGACGCGTTTCCAAGCGCGTCCAGTCCATGCACTTAGTCAGAATATCGTAGCAATCCTCGCGACAGATCTGCGTGACGTGTTTGCTACGGGCACATGGTTTGACCTGCAGGACGCACGCGATGGCTTTCCAGACGTCCGGTGAACAGGTTGACACGTCTTTGATGGGCAGATTGAGGCCAGGCAGACTCAAAGACTTGTTGGTCTGCCAGAGGGAGACGTCAGCCTGAGCGGCCCAGTCTGCGTGGGCGTTGCAGCTGCGAAAGAGTTCCGTCGGACGGTTGTTGAAGTTCGAACAGAACGATAGGCCTTCGCAGCCCAATTCGCACGGCTCGTCCACCTCGTCGAGACACTGTCGCAGCGATATCTCATTGATTTGGTTGTAGCAATCAACATCAAAGTCTCCCCGCGTAGCGAAGTCATTCGAGAACGTCTGAACGCAGAGGCGACGGCACTTTGGCGCCAATGCCTTGTGGCAGCAGTGCAGTTTCGCAGAGTCCATCCCGATTTGGTTGATTTGTGAGATGAATTCACCGGTGGCCGTCGGCTGGATGATCTTCCGATCGGCTGAGAGGAAGCACTGCCAGAGTGGCTCGTGTGGCAGCGGTGGGCCGCAACCGCCCTTCTCGAGCTCGTCAATGATCTCCTGTGTCGTCTCGCCCACCTGAAGAATGCTCCTGCACGTCGTCTGGCAAACCAGCGATTGTGAGTAGTCGCAACAAGGAAGATCTGTTGGAGAAAGAAATCTTCCTTAGAACACACGGCTGCGAACAGACGGAACGCGGCCACTCACATTGCTTCGAGTTGTTGATTGGCGTCAGATCAGTGAACTCGCGCACGCAGCTCAGCACCTTGAAGTTGGTGTTGTTGTCGTTGCAGGCTTGCTCCACCTGCAGTCGCTGCTCTCTCGAAGCGGTTTTCTGGCTTTGGAAAATGTCCCGGCAGGCTTGAAGACATTCTGAAGTCCGTGCGCTGCCGCAGCACTCATCACCCACGTCTTGTCGCTCGAAGCAGGAATACAAATGCTGCTCATCGCTTTGGCGACAGCCTCGAGACGCCTCTCGCTTTGACGATGATGTCGCACAGGAGTTTTGACATCGTGGCGTTACTGCCAAAGGGCAACACAATCGTCCCGACCATTCGGCTCCACGCGTCACAGCTTCAAAGGAAAGAGAAGGAAAATGTTAGGTCGGGCGGTTGGGAGGCAAAGCTCACATCAGGCTCTACTCACCGTGCAGAGTTCGATTCATGCATTTCCAAAAGTCCTTTTGGATCGGCGGACAGAATTTTCGTATTTCGATGAGCTTGCCCTCTTTGATGGTCGAGCCGCGTGCCAGGTCCACCAGAGACATCTGAAATCCGAAAAAAGAAAATTTAGATGATTTCAACCGCTCGTCGAAATTATTCATTTTTATTGTTTTTTCTTCGTTTGAAATTGGAGTGTTTTCAGAAAAACCAATCGAAGTGGAAATCGAAGAGAGCATTCAAAATTAAAACCTTCGCAGGCGGCTGAGACGTCATCCATCGTGCTGCGCTGCTCGAATCAGAGTCGTCTTGAAACGATTGCATGAAATAACCGTTCTGAGCAACTGTACTGTGGAAGACCGCAGCACGCTCACGAATTTGGCAGCACAATAGAGTGTTGACAGTCGTTGGAGAAACATCACGAAATATGTACATGGTTTCGTCGGACTTTCGAAAATCGAAAGAATTTGAACGAGCTATGGCTGATTTTGTTAGTTTGCTGTTCGTGATTTCGTGGTCGATTAAAGACTGACGCTTCATTCATTTTCAGGTGAAGGAGGAAAGCGATTTGAATTCCGATCCTATTCCAATGTCAAAGGTTATCAGAACTGAGCCACAGGATGGCTCCCCGCAAGCCGTTGAAATAACCGATAAACCGATCAAAGAAGAAAGGATTGACGACGAGGAGAGTGGCGGATCAAAAGAGAATCGACCACGATCGGAACAAACGAGCAATTCTACTATCGTCCCCGGAGAGGACAGGACAGTTGCTGTAGGTAGCTTGCAAAAGGATCGACGAATTCGTCGATATATCGCAGCTTCTTTCAAGACTACTAGAGCAATACAAAGTATGAGCAGAAACGCCTGCAACATAGCCAAGGAGCAGAAGATGCTGCAAGACCTTCAGCTCAGCGCTTGCCCACTGAAAGTCCAGGAGCAAATTGCGTATCGCCAAAAGCATGACAAAGTGATTTCGTCGCTCATCGTTGCGATCGAAAAGATCTTGTTGCCCTTCGAAAACTCTTTCAACTTCGACGAGGTCCAGAATGAGGAGATTCAGGAGGCACTGAAGAACAATTTCAAGCTTTTCCGAAACGATATAGTTCGCTTGAAACTGGGAATGCAAATTCGAGATTGTCAGAACAAAGCTGGTGAAGTGTATTCGGAAATTATACGTGCTTGTCAGACAAGTGAACAAGCGATCACAACCAGGGGCTTGTCGAATCAAATTGAGGAAGCGCGAGCTAAGCTAGCAGAATCCAACCGTTTGAGGAAACTCCTTGATGGAAAGAAAATTCTTTTCGAGAAGCACACGGTGAGAAAACGTAAGCGGAGAGAGTGCGAGGAGCATGAAAAATGGAACCAAAGCTGAAATTGACAGCACCGCATTAATAAATGCGATCATCATCAACAACTCTCATCGGAAGAAACTCAATATATTGAATTCACATTTTGAACAAAAAATGGTTTGTTTCCTTCAGTTTTGCTTTCAGCGGGGCTGAGCGCAAGAATAGAATGAGTTAACAGTTGATTTCATTACCGAATGCCAATCGACATGACAGCAGCCGCACGTTGAGCTGTCAAAACGACAGTCGTGCGAGAAACATTCTACTTGAAGAGCGGGCGTTCGTCCAGTTCTCGTTGAAAACATTCAATCGAGTCGAAGCATCGGGACGATTTGAATTGGCAACGGGTGATTTTGTGAGATTGATCATCGTGATTCCGTGGGCAGACGAAGAGTGACGTTTCACTCATTTTCAGGTGAATCATTGGGCTGCGATGACCAGCCTAGCAATTCGGGAACTGCTGAGCAAAGCAATTACCGATCGTCTGGAAGACGAATCGATATTCAAAACGAAGATTCAGAAGCTCCAGCGAAAGCTGGCGAGCGAGTTCGGAAAACAGATTCAGTACGAGGAGCTCTATCTGAAGAACATCGACGCCATTCGAAAAGCGGTCGAGAGTTCGGACGAGCGTGTTGCGCTTAAACTCGCCCAGTCCTTGGAACGAAAAAGCCGCAAAACTATGGAAACCGAAAGGAAAGCCGTGGCTGAGCTGATGAGCAATTTGACGCAAGAAGAAACGTTGATTAGGAATTGCTTCCAATCGCTGCGGAAGAAACAAACGAGGCTCGAAAAGACCTTGCTTGGTCTAGTGGACGGCAACAAATTGGGTGCGGTGCCGACGTTCATGTCCGAACTGTCAGTGGTGGATCGCGAGGTGGACGATAACAGTGACTGGGAATACGGACCTTTTCCGATGCCAGTTGCTGTCAAATGTGAGCCGAATGGATCACCGTCGCCTGTCGAAATGATCGAGGAGCCAATCGAGACGGTTGAGGCGCGTGATACGATGGACTCCCAGCGGGTCGACGAACAAAGCCACGAGCCGGAACGTGAGGTAGTCCAACGAGTTAAATCTGAATTTCCCCTAGAGGAAGCCAGTGGCGAGATATCTGCCGCGCGAGGCTCTGTTGAGCAAAGTCCTACTCCATCGACCCAGCAAGATAACGGTTTACAAGCCCCAACTTCATTGCAGAGAATCAAGTCCCTGCGTTTTCCAAAGGCAGGGCTGGAGAATAGCTCCGGCAACGACAATGAAACAACGGATCCATGCGAAAGAGACAATGGCGAAGGCAGCAATGGAAAACATGTATGCGAATCGGAGGATGAGGATGACGCTTATGTATCATTGAGTGGTAACCAAATTGAAAGGGCTAGAATGCTTGGCGATGCATCCGGTGATGACGGTACTGTTGTTGAAAACCAAAGAACCAGACTGCTTCGATGCCTGGAAATGGCCGAACAGGAGGCGCACAAACTGAAATGCAAGAGAATAGATGAGAAATTAAGCATCGAATTGTTGAAGAAACGACTGATTTATCGAGAAGACGTCTTATACAATTTGTCCGCATTAGTAGATCAAGGGAGCCTGTTATTCACCTCACTGGATTTGACTATGAGTACGGTTCCCAGGAGCTCGGTTTGGTTTGTCAAGAAGGCCCAATCGCTTAGATTTTTTATCGAAAAACTCGCATTGAAACATAGGCTCACGTGTTTAAGATTCCAGACGAAAATCAGCTGTTGTCAAAATCAAATTCTGAAGATGAAATGCAGTGGAGGGGACGAGTCTCAAAATAAGCCCATTCGCAACCGCATAAGTGAATTGAATGACCAAAAAGAAGCAAAGTTGCTCGAAATCGAGAAAAAACAGGGGGCATTTCAAAAAAGATTGTTTGAACACAACAGTCGGAGCCGAAAACGGAAACTTTCTTCACAAAGCGATGGCTACCAGGTGGGAAGATAATGAACCGGTCTCGATAGCGGGAGTTGAACAGAACCGAATTCGAATACCTGAAAAAGTACGAAAAATACGAAAAAATAAACAAATGAATTAAACAGAAAATGCATTGCTCTACTTCCTCTTGAACTGGACGCATCTCCATTTCCAGGAAGATATGACGCCAAATGGAAAATAACGAGCTTCATTGAGAAAATCATCGCAGACGCGAGACATCACCGAACGTGCTGCGAGAGCGGGAAAGCGAATAAAAACGGCAAGCCATCTTGCGTCGATTACACGAGAGGGCGCCACTGACGGTTGACAATGACAGCGGCCACACGTTGAGCTGTCAAAACGACAGTCGTGCGAGAAACATTCAACTTGAAAAACGTGTGTTCGTCGGATTTTTGTTGAAGACATTCAATCGAGTCGAAGTATCGGGAGGATTTGAATTGGCAACGGGTGATTTTGTGAGATTGATCATCGTGATTCCGTGGGTAGGCGAAGAGTGACGTTTAATTTACTTTCAGGCGAATGTTTGGTGGGTTTTTTGAGCCGTGATGAACAGCTTCGCGATTCGGGAATGGCTGGGCAAAGCAGTCACCGATCGCCGGGAAGACGAGTCGAAATTCAAAGCAAAACTACAGAAATTTCAACGTGAGTTGGCAAGCGAGTTCGGAAAGCAGATTCAGTACGAGGAACCTTATCTGAAGAATATCGACATCATTCGAAAAGTGGTCGAAAACTTGGACGAGCAAGTTGCACTAAAGCTCGGTCAGTCCTCGGAGCGAAAAGGCCGCAAGGCCCTGGAAACCGAACGGGGAGCCGTGGCTGTGCTGTTGGGAAATTTGACACAAGAAGAGGCCTTGATCCGCAAGTGTTATCAAACGCTGCGGAAGAAGCAAGCGAGGCTCGAAAAAATCATGCTCGGACTGACGAACGGCAACAGGCTGGGTGCGGCGCCGACGTTCACGACCAATCTGCCAGTGGTGAAGCGCGAGGCGGATGAGAGCAGCGAATCGGAGTTCGAATCTCTGCCGAAGCCAATCATTATCAAAATTGAGCCGCGGGATGGCTCAACGTCGCCCGTCGAAATAATCGAAAAGCCGATCGAGACGGTGGTGGTCGATAATGAGGTCGACGAAGGGCAGAAACCATCAAAGAAGATCCGTTCGAGACGAAAATCACAAGACAGCGAAGGTAGCAGCACTCCGATCCGGTCTGCCACGAGGGCTTCGGAGCGAAATTTAACGAGCATCAAACGTGAAGGTCAAAACACCAAGACGAGTAACTCCAAGGACTCCCAGCGGGTCAACGAACGAAGCCAAAGCCGCGAGCCGGAACGTGAGATAGTCCAACGAGTCAAATCTGAATTTCCTCCAAAGGAAGCCAGTGGTACGATATCTGCCACACGAGGTTCTGTTCAGCAACGTCAAAATGGTTCTGAAATCCGAGTTGGTCCGAGAGATCTGCCTGGTCCATCGATCAAACAAGATAACGGTTTGCAAACGCCATCTACACTGCAGAGAATTAAGTGCGAGCGGTTGCCAAAGGCAAGGCTGGAGAATGGCGTCGGCAACGATAATGAAGCAACGGATTCATACGAAAGTGACAATGGCGAAAGTAACAACAGAAACAAAATATGCGAATCGGAGGATGACGCTGATGAATCATTGACTGGTGCCGAAGTTGAAAAGGATCAATTGCTTCACACACTTGACTTGGCCAACAAGGAGTTGAAAAAGCTGGAAAATATGAGAGCGCCGGAAGAAGACAATCAGTTGGATATGAACGTGCTGAGAGAGCGACTGAAGAATCGAGAGAATGCTGCCCGCAAAATGTCGGTGCTTATAATTGAAGCCAGCAGTATATTCGGAAGGCTCGATGAGAAGGAACACTGGAACCAGCACATGGTTGGAAAATCCAACGCACTCAGTGCTAACATCGAAAGAATGTCTCTCACCGAGTGTCTTACGCAATTGAGGATTCAGAATAAAATCTGCAGATTTGAAAACCGAGTACTGGAAATCAAATGCAAAGGAGAGGACGAGTCCAAGAGAGTTCACATGATCTATCGCATATGTGAATTGAATGATGAACTTGAGAATCGGAAGAGACATGCAAAGCAAAGTCGCGAGAAGTTAGAGGCGTTACTGGCTCGAGGAGAGACTCGAAGCCGGAGACGAAAAAATGTCCCGCAGAGCGACAACGAAGGTGGAGCGAAGGAGCCGGACGCTACTAATGACGAAAAGGATAACAATAGAGGAAACCGGAAACTGGGCAATGATTCTGGTGATGATGACGAAATTGATATCGAAAATCAAAGGACACGACTGCTTCAATGCCTGGAAATGGCCGAAAAGGAGGCGCACAAACTGAGAAGCAATGGTATAGATGAGAAATTAATCCAGTCGGATATCGAATTGTTGAAGAAACGATTGATTTATCGAATAGACGCTTTTTGCAATTTGTCTCGATTAGTAGAACGTGGGAGCGACCTATTAAGAGCACTTGATAAAAGTGTAAGACAGGCTAGTAAATGTGAGGTAGGCCCTGGCAATGAGGCCCAAAAGCTGAAATTTAAGATCGAAAAATTCACATTGAGCGATAGGCTCACGTGTTTCAGATACCAGAAGGAAACCAGCTGTTGGGAAAATCAAATTCTGAAGATAAAATGCAATGGAGGGGACGAGTCTAAAATAAAGCCCATTCGCGACCGCATACGTGAATTGAATGACGAAAAACACGGGAAACTGCTCCGAAGCCAGAAAATACGCGAAAAATGTCAGAAGCTTTTGGCTGGGCAGAAGATTCGAAGCCGAAAACGGAAACTTCGTTTCCAGAGTGATGGCCACGGAGACAACGATGACGAACAGGACTTTAAAAGACCAAAGATATCCAAGAATGAAGGCGAGGAGGACAAAGGAGATGAACAGGACGAAAAGCCCAATACCCCTGAGGCCGATTTGTTTGCGACTGAACGATTCACTTGCCCGACTTGCGGCGATGCCACGCTCGTTGGCACCTACAACTACAGCAACCACATGAAGAAGCACAGCGAGCCAACCGTCTACCACTGCCCGTGGTGCCAGCTGAAGTGGCGGAAATACGTTCGCTACAATATCCACATGCTGAATACCCACGCGGAATTGTACAAATCGAAGTTCGGATGACCTTTGCCGATGACTCTCCGCAGCGCGGCATCTTTGTAAATAACATTCTTGAATGTTTGAAATAAAATCTACCAAAATAATTGAAGGAAAAAGTCTTGCGTTTTTCATTCGAAATTTCCTCCAAGCGAAATCTCGCTGACTCTTTTGCTCTTTGATGTGATTGGGAATTGAAGCAAACTGATTGGGTTCGAGGCCTGACTCTGCTCCCGGGCATGATTGATTCGCCATTCCAAGCCAAACGTCAAGACCGCGAGCAAGCTTCTTCCGTTCGGCGAATCAACCATAATCAGCCATGAAAAGCCGTAAAATCCGTGTCGAAATCGCCGCCACACCACCAGAATCACTTCCATTCCGTAGACGATGCTCGCTCACACATCCCGCCCAGCAATAAAACGTTTACATTTCTCTGCTCGAACCGCGGCGACATTGTGTCATCCGAATGATTATTCTTAATGACATTTCGACTAATAAGAAACATCCGTTGATGGATTTAGAGCTCAGACCGTTGCGCGAAACGAACGAGCGAGGGAAATTCTGAAGAAATTGTCTGTGCATCGAGCCGAGGACATTGCGCCGTCGTATGTGCCGTTGCGAGGGACTAACAGCTTAGCAGTAGCGCGCGTGCGTGTGCGTGTGCGTGTGTGTGTGTGTGTGTGACTGTGTGCGTGCATCGGTTGTAAACGCAACAGAAAATGTGTTTAACAACTTGTCAAAGCAGCGATTAATGTCGTTCGAGGTCTTTTACAAATCGCTCGCAATCAAATCGGGTGGGATTTTTGAGATTTTTCTTCATTTGCTGCGCCGCAACGCATCGAAAATCTCTTCGGAAACAGACACATCCGATGCAAGAAGCAAAACACGAATTCGAATAAATCGCATTGCGGTCACATTCGTTCAATGGCAGAGTGTCGATTCACCACAAAAATCATTGTGATTGCCAGCAAACAATGGCATTGTTCGCAATAATCGTTGATTTGAGGATGCCATTCGAATGAAATACGATCGTCGGCTGAATGGAAACACCGATCGTGGCGGACAATTGCATTTGAACGGTTCGTTAGAACGTCGCATTGAGTGTTTTGTCAGGGAATTTCAAAACATTAGAGATTTTCGTCATTCGAGCCGATGAGCATCGCTTCGGGAGGATCGATCGATCGGAGCCTTCAGTTGAATGGTGCGGAGCCGTGCCGATTCGTCGACAATTGAATCATTCAGAAATGACGTACCGCTTAATATTCCGCATTGCGCTCGCTCACTGGCACACCACAAGCATAACGAAATCGTGTTGGGCCGTCGCTTGAATTCCAAATTGACTGAACTGAACTGAACTGACTGAAAGCCATCAAGAAATTTGTTAATGCGCCTTCGACCAGCTAATAAATTTGTTATGTTTTTTTATTGAGCCTACAGTCGCTTGCATGCGTCTACTTAACTTCCATTGACCTTACTTCGTTGCTGCTCTCGCGCTCAATTTAAATGGCTTTTCATTCTAATTGCTTCTGTGCGATGTCTCTTGAATGGGGCGGACCATCGACCAAACGGTTCATTATTCATGGTGGCGTCGCGAGATTCGGGAATTCCGATGATTCTGCCCGCCATCGTCGTCGTTCACATCTCTGGCTGATGCCTCGATCCATATGCAAACTCACGAAGACAATACCAACGGCGGATCGATCTTCATGCATCGCACACAACGATCGCGATCGAGCAGCGAACACACAATGTAGGAAAACAACGAAACAACCACAAAAAACGTCAAATAAAAACGTCATCTGAATATTTTATTGCTCGAAACGACTTGACAAACATAAGCGGCGATTTACGATTTTCTAAAAACCGATCGACTGGTCGCAAAGCGCACAAAACATTGAACAGAAAACGAAATCGAACACGTTCGGGGGACAGATTCGGAGCACGGAGAAATATGACGACGATCGTAAATTAGCGTTAATTGATGGTTTTATGCGTTTGCGAAACCAAACAACAACACACACATTTTATAATTAGAGCATCGCTGACGGGACTGGCGAATCGCGGATTCGCTTCGGTCGATGTCGATGGTCGGAGTGCGGTTGGGAATGAGGAAGCGGAAAATGTCATTTCGAAGCGCTTCCCAGCCAGCAAATGGCCCATGCGATCGCCATGGAACATCAATCATTCGCCGTTGATGGACGGTTGACGGTTTGT